>PVJS01009936.1:0-49178 GCA_004027185.1 Glis glis
TCCTCCTCCTCCTCCTCCTCCTCCTCCTCCTCCTTCTTTTGTGGTGCTGGGGATTGAACCCAGGGACATTCTACCTCCAAGCTACACTCCTAGATCAATTTTATTTTTTATTTGGAAATAGGATCTTGCTAAGTTACTGAGGCTGGCTTCAAACCCATGATCCTCCAGTTTCAGCCTCCTAAGTACTGGGATTGCAAGCATGTGCTACCACACCTGGCTTGATAACCTTTACATTCTTAAATGTTGACTTTGTTTGTGACTCTTTTGTGAAGAATAATCATTATTTTAGGAAGGCACTGAGTTTATCCAACTCTTTTCAGAATTAAATAAGTCTTGAAATGGAAGTGTGAAATCCACAGCCTCTTATAAACTGAGCTCATATTATTGTTCACATGTGTCCAGTCATGGCATTAATAAAATCAGCTTATCTTGGATAAAATATACGGGTAGGCTTTATAACAGATATGAAAATGGGATTACAGATAATTGCTTTTTATTATGAATATTGGGTTGCATTTAGTGCCAACTTTGACAGCTTCTAGGGGATGAATTATAATTGTCTTGCTATTATTCTCAAAGTCCCAGTGGCCACTTCAGTTTTACAATGTTCTTCCTCCACACACTAATGGAAGATATGGAGACAGGAGGAATCAAAGTCAGACCAGAGGGTTTTGATTCATTCATTCTGATTCTCACTAATAGTAAGAACCTACTGAATTTTCCTCTGGATGAATAGAATGTACAATTTCTCAACAATGGCTTAGTTAGGGAAGCACAGCACTAAATGCATGACTGAGCGTTAAACTCTAATTTGCCTTCTGTGTATTTAAATAGTGAGGGACAGGGGAGGACACAGAGAGAGGACGAGGCCAAGCTGCAACCCTGGGACCCAGGAGAAGCCCGGGGAGGGCAGGAGTAACAGTCAACCTGGTTCCTTTAGGGGCCAGCTGGGAAGGTTGGGTCTTGTAGAGAATTCCCCAGACCCCTTCCTTATGTGGTTCTGAGTTAGGATGGACCAAGGAGACATTTGCAAAGTGACACTGCGGCCACTGTGCTCCAAAGGCAGCTCAAGTGCCCCGTGGGTGATGGGCTGGCTCGCCTCATTGGAGCACGCAGCAACCAAGATGGTGGAGCCTTCTGCCCCTGCTTTATCTTCTCTGGGCCCTGGGTCCGGGGCATATGCAGTTCTGAGGCAAAGAGCTCTGTCTTCTTCTCCAAATCACCCATGCCATCGAGGCTGGAGGTGCTGAGAGCAGACGTGGGTCCCCAGTTCTCCTACAGGCTTCACTTGGCCCTCCCTCTTCCCTGCTTTGCAGTCAGCCTCTTCCCTACCACTGGCCGGAGCCATCTGCAGACTTTCTCACCAGCCCCCACCACTGGGTAAGATCTAATTAAGGAGTCGCTAGTCATGTGTCACTACTAAAACTGAAACAAATTAAAATGAAATACAAGCCCAGTGTGGTGGCGCATCCCTAATATTTCAGCTCCTTGGGAAGCTGAGGCAGGAGGATCACAACTTAGAGTCCAGCCTCAGCAACTTAGTGAGACCCTGTCTCAAAATAAAAAAATAAAAAGGCCTGTGAATATAGCTGAGTGGTAGAGCACTCCTGTGTTTAATCCTCAACACTGGGGGGGAAAAAGAAAGAAAGAAAAGAGAAAAGGAAAGGAAAGAAAAAAAGGAACATTGTCTTTCAGTATCTAAGAGGAGCTGGTTCCAGGACCACCCAAAGGTATTAATATCCACAGATGCCCAAGTCACTTCTATAAAACAGTATAGTATTTGCATAGAACCTATTCATATCCTCCTAGATATTTTAAAGCATCTCTGGATTACTTACACTACCTAATACAATATAAATGACATGTAAGTCATTCTTATAATGTATTATTTAGGGAATAAGAACAAGAAAAAGTCTGTACATGTTCTGTACAATTTTTAAAAATATTTTCGAGCTATAGTTGGTTGAATCCAGAAATGTAGAACTCATGGATATGGAGGGCTGACTGTAAAATGAAAAGTTCAGTTCTTCACTTGTTTTAGCCACATTTCAAATGTGTGTCTAGTGTCTGTATTATTAGAAACTGCAGATACAGAACACTTTCCATCCCAGAAAGCTCTCTCTAACAGTACTGGTATAATTCCTTTAACAAATTCCTTATTTAATATTACTCATTGTGATTCTGCTTCCCTAATCAAACCCTAATAGACACATTCTGCTTCCCTAATAAAGCCCTAATAGATACCAATGTTATTTTTACTAGTATTCTTTATTTCTTAATTTGTACTTCAGTTACTTTCTAGTGTACTTTTCATTATGGTTTGAAAGAGTCCCTTTGTGGAGCAAGTTTTTGTAGCCAATTCTTTCCATTTTTGTTTGGACATTTCTTTTTTTTTTTTCCATACAGGGGATGGAACCGAGGGGCATTCTACCTCTACCTCCGAGCTACATCCCCAGCCCTATTTTTTATTCTTTATTTTGAAACAGGGTCTCACTAAGTTGCGGAGGGCCTCTCTAAGTAGCTGAGGCTAGCCGCGAACCTGGATCCTCCAGTCTCAGCCTCCCAAGTACTAGGATTACAAGCGTGCGCCACCATGCCCGGCATATCTGGATATGTTTTAATTTCTCCTTTGGCTTTGAAAGACAGTTTTGCTGAATATAGAATTCTTGGTTGGTGTTCTTTTTCTTTAACTGCTTTAATAAACTGTTCTACTGGCTTTTGGCCTTCATGGTTCCTTGATGAGATATCAGCTATTAGTCTGTTTGAGTATCCCTTGTACATGACGAGTTACTTCTTGTTTCTTTCAAGATTTTCCCTTTGTTTTCCAGTAGTTTGATTATGATGTGTCTATATGGATATTTGAGTTTATTCTATTTGGAGTTCACTGAGCTTTTTGGGTGTGTTGATTAATGTTTTCATCAGATTTGGGAAGTTTTTAGTCATTATTTCTTCAAATATTCTTGCCTATCCCTTGTTTTTCTTCTCTCCCTATGGGGCTCTATTTATGCATAATAGTGACTTACTTAATGGCATCCCATAGGTCTCTAAAGCTCTAATCACTTTTCTTTATTCTTTTTTCTTTCTGTATACCGGACTGTATAATCTCAGTTGACCTATCTCCAAATATATTGATTCTTTTTGTTGCTTGGATCTGCTTTTAAGAACCTCTAGTGAAAATTTTAATTCATTTATTGTACTTTTAAGCTCTAGAAATTCTATTTGTTTCCTCTTCATAATTCTCTTTATTAATATTTTCCATTGATGAGACATTGTTTTTATATCTTCCTTTAGTTTTAAAGGCATATTTCCTTTAGTTCTTTGAGTATATTTAAAATAGCTTATTTAAATTTTTTGTTTGGTTAGGTCCAACATCTGGACTTCCTCAGGGGCAGTTTCTATTGATCATTTCCTCACTCCCCATGTGTGGGCTATACTATCTTGTTTGCATAATATTATTTTGTTGTTGTTATTGTTGTTGAAGATAGGACTTTTCAAACAATAAAATGGCAACTCTGGAAATCAGATTCCCCTGGCTACCCAGGGTTGCTATTGTCACTTTTTTGTTGTTATTATTGTTTGTTTAGTTACCTTTATGAACTAATTCTATAAAGTTTGTATTCCTGGCTATATGTGACCTCTAAAGTCTCTTCTCAGATAACTTAGAACTTAGGACAGAAATTTACTTAGTTGCCTTCATCCTATTAGTCTCAGGTTTTGCCAAGGGGCTAGGTATCTATATTGGAACACACCTGCAACTCTCAACCAGGCAGTTGATAACTCTGTCTTAGCCTTCACTTCCTGCTTGTGCAGAGTCTCAAGGCCATCCAAAGCTGAGAATTTAAGGTCTTCTCAGGTCTGCCCTGAACACACACACTGCTCTGAGCATGTATACAACCTTATACATACACAACATACATGTGTGGCCTTCTAGGATTCCTTTGAATCCTAGTTTTCACATTACCTGTCATCATCTAATTTCCTAAAATTTCCTTGAGGTTTTTGATTAATCTATTATTTTCTACAACTGTTAGCCATGAAGTTAAATAATTGCCTATAGTAGCTTCCAACAAGTGCACCCTGGGGAAAAGTATTTGGGGGGGTTAGTAGAAGTTTTTTATTTGCACTGGGTGATCTCAAATCAGGTCAAATAAAGGCAGCCTTGCAAGGGGTCAGGGTGTGATTCAGGAAGCTACCAGACAAGTCAAATTATAACCATTCTTTGGGAACAATCCTTTGAAAGAACTCCAGCATCCCTTTGATAACTACCAAGATACTGATCTTCACATCTTCACCATGATTGCAGGTTGTTATTTTATAAGGCTATTGTAGAGGAGGAATAGATTGGAATAGGAAAGATAAAACGCCATACACTTTGCTGCTATTACTGAAATTCAGGTGTTTTTCTTGAGTAAATACTTTTCTGACTGCTATAAGTCTTTGGTTAATTTTTAGAGTTCTGAAAAGGTACTTCTCACACACACACACACACGCGCGCGCGCGTATGTTGTTTTTTTAGTGACTTTTCTGAACTAATATGTTATTGTTTGCTTAGTGACTTTTCAGAAATATATATATATTTCTGAAATATATATATAATATTATAATATATAATAATATATTATATATTAATATTAATAATAATATATTATTATATTAAATATATTATTTAATATATTTATTTAATATATTTAATAATATATTTATTATTAAATATATTAATTATATTATATATAATATATAATATATATTAATATAATAAATATATTAATATATTAATAATATATTAATAATATATTTAATAAATATATTATTAAATATATAAATATATTATATTAAATATATTATATTAAATATATTGTTAATGATAATATTAATAATAATATAATATATATAATATATATAAAATTATATATATATCCCACCCTATTTTATTTTGAAACAAGGTCTGGCCTTGAACCTGTGTACCTTTTGTCTTAGCCTCTCAAGTAATGGGATTATAGTCTTGCACCAAGTCATATGTGTATGTGATACTGGGGATTGAATCCAAGGCATTCTACCTCTGAGATATAACCCCAGCCCTATTTTTTTTTTAAATAGGGTCTTACTAAGTTGCCAAGGGTCTCACTAAGTTGCTGAGGCTGGCCTCAAACCTGCAATACTGTTTCAGCCTCCCAAGTACCGACTTAATTTTGATTTTTTTAATTGCTTTTATGGAGGGAAGAATTTTCAGAGATCCATACTCTGCCATTTTCACTGATACCATTCTGGGAAAGAAATTTTAAAGAAGTGCTACCCCATTTCTGCCTATGTGCTTAATACCAGCATGTTGGTTTTCACAAAAATTATAAGATGTTGGTTTTCAAGGCTATCATAGAGCTGGGAAGAGGCAGATGGGAATAAGGCAAGTTAAAACATCACAAGACTCATCCTTATTTTTGAAAGTCAGCCATTTTTTTCTTGAATGATAACTCCCTGGATTGATCCAAGCCTGTGGTTAATTTCAAGAATTCTGAAAAAGTTGACTCTGATGTTTTTTTCTCCCAGATTCCTCATTGCTTTGATGGGGGAAACAATTTTCAGAGGTCTCAAATCCACCATTTTTACAGATGTCACCCAAGAATGGCATTTCATATAGATAATCACAAATTATGCTTTTCCAAAAGAAAAGAGAAGAAAACAGCAAAGGGAAAAGAAAATCACTCAGTCACCAACTTGGGTGCCCCAACCTCAGTGAAGTAAGAGAGATGAATCATAACACACTGTTGTGTTACTCCATGGACATTAGGAATACGAATCTAGCTGTTGTCTTAGTTATCTGAATTTCATGGGGGCTACTTGCTCATTATCAATATGGATGACTCTTGAAAAAAATATGGAAGACACTGAAACAAAGAGAGTCCTCTGTTTGGGAAGAGATAGACACCTCACAAAAGCTGTCATCCGGCCCTCTCTGATATTCACTCTTCCTGCCAGGTGCATACTTCCCTGGGATCACAGCACTGGGGCAGTATTGAGGGGACGCTGGTCTTTCTCTTTCAATCTTTCTCCTGCCCTGTGTCATCTCCTCCTGTCACTCAAGAACCCAATACTCCCTTCTACCTTCCAACTGACTCTATACCTAGTCTGCAGAAGTCTCCTCTACTCCGCATATCAGCCTTATAAAATCAAGTCCACTTTGTCCTAGAGCAGTAGAAGTTAGCTTTTACCAATCTCCTTAGTAATCTACTGAATGTCCATTGTCCTGCCTAAATAACTTCTTTGGACAAAAGTAGTTATCAGACATGACTGAAAAGTGTGTCTTTTTATTTACTTTTTTAATGGCAATAAAATGTACTTATTTGTTCTCTGACAGCCTTTGCTTCACTTTAATTTGGCCCTTAGGAAAAATTTACCACCTCAGGGCTAGGCACATTTGTATACCAATTCACCAATTCAGTATTTCAGAGGTCTTTTGAAGACATTTCATATTTATTCCTTGAGTAACAGATGCTGGGATAAATTAAATGCAGTAATTGTGATAAAGTATATGAAATAAGTTAGGATTCCATAGGTACCCCAAGAGTGCAAGTTATTTTGCTCTATCTCTTTATTTTAAAGTAAATGGTTTGTGTGACCCTAGTGGATTTCCTTCTCAAAGGACAAGGTACAGATAAACTTGAGTGCTGCCTAAAAGCATAGACATTGAAGATTTTTTTCAAGGCAGTCAATAAAGAACACTGATTTTGTATATTGATGTTTGTTATTAGAATCTGTACTGTATCTGAATGAAGTTTAAGTTTCCTCCAAGATTAGAAGGAGAAATAACTTTCATTGCAAGCGTTTTTTTTTTTTTAAGGGGAAAAAAAGTGCACTTTAACAAAACCAGGGTTTGAAAATGAAAACAAGTAGCACTGAACAAAAGCAAACACTTGCCCCCTTCTCTCCCACCCATGGGAGGGCCCATACATTGCTCAGAACACAGTAGGAGTCAGTTCAGGCCTCCTGTGGGCGCCAGCTGCCGGGGTAGGATTTGGCACTGCACTGCCCTCTACTGGGCAGGCCTGCTCAATAGTTTCTATTAATTTATTTTTATTGTGGTAAGAACACTTAACCTGAGATTTAGCCTTTTAATAGATTTTTAAATGCTCGATACAGCATTGTTATGTAAAAGGCATAAAGTTATTCATCAAATCTCTAGAATGTATTCTTCTTGTATAATTGAAAGTTTATACTAGTTGAACATCAATTTGCTTATTTCCCTCTCTCCCCAGCCACTGGCAACCACCATTAGACTCTCTTTCTATGAATTTGATGATTTTAGACACTCACATCTAAAATGATGATTTCACACATCTCATGAGTATTTGTCCTTCTGAATCTGGCTTATTTCATTTAGCATAGTTCTACAGGTTCTTCTATGCTATAGCATATAGCAGGATTTCCTTCTTTTCTCGGGCTGAATAGTATTCCATTGTATGTGTACCACATTTTCTTTGCTGTTTGATCCACAGATAGGCATCTAGGTTGTTTGCACATCTTGGCTATAGTGAATACTGCTGCAGTGAACATGAGGGCTCAAGTCTTAATCCCATCTCTTCTGAGGCTTTCCTCTGGGGTGGCCCCCTAGCTCCTGTGTTTTCCACAGTATAGCCTGGGGCTTTGTAGTGGGACTAGGAGCTCCACATACCTTATGTCCATAGAAGCATACTGCACCTCCTACAGGAAAAAGACCTTTCCCTCATCCCTCACCCAGGATGACACACGAAGGGAAGGAGCTAATGTTGATTATCATGGAAAGTCATTGGGTGGTAAAAGAAGGAGAAAGGCTGAGGAAATCTGATGAGGGTCTTGCAGCAAGTATTTGGGAGAAACAAGAAAGGGAGCATGAGCCTATAGGCTTGGCCATAAAGCACTGGAGAAGGAATGTTTTGAAAAATAACACAGGGGGAGATAAAAGTAACTCGTGGTGAAAGTGGGATTTTAGTGGGGGCTTAAAGAGCGAGGAAGATTGGATTCAGAGAAGACCTGACTTTGAAAATTGCTTAGACTTTCTTTTTTAGTTCCTTAAAAAGTACGCTTTGAAGCCAGGCATGGTGGCGCATGCGCGCGCACACACACACACACACACACACACACACACACACACACAAAGTACCCTTTGAAGGGTGGAGAATGAAGGGTATTGGGGAAGCAGAGGCCTGACCTCAACTTCTGAAATAGAATTCTTATGTAATGAATAGACTTCTTATGTAATATCTGATAGATTCTTCCATTACAAAGGCTTGCATTAAACGAAGCAGAAGTAGTGGTAACTTTTGAAATTAGTGTTCCCAAATCAGTCTTAGATTTAAACAGTTTAGATGAGCACAGGTGTTTGAGTTTGAATTGTGTCCCCCAAAATTTACACATTGAAGTCCTAATCCTCCTGTGCCTCCGAATGTGACTATATTTAGATACATGGCCTGAAAAGGGATTATTGAGGTAGAATGAGGTGGTGTGGCAGGCTCCAATCCACTATAACTAGCACCCTTGTAAGAAGAGATTAGGACACAAGTATACACAGAAAGATGGCCCACCATGCAGGACGTAGGATGCAGTAAGAAGGCAGCCACCCACAAGCCAAAGAGAGATGTTTCAGAAGAAACCAATTCTGCTGACACATTGATCTTGGACTCCCAGCCTCCAGAACTGTGAGAAAATAATTTTTTATTGTTTAAGCCACCTAGTCTGTGATCTTTTGTTATGGTAGCATTAGCAAATAATAGAAACATTAGTTTATAAAACATTAGAACTTAACCCTACATTAAAACTGGGAAACAGGGGTTTTTTTTGCTAATTCCAAATTAGAACTTTCTTAAATAATAGGAAGATTGTTATTATTCTATTGGGAGACATGAATATTTCAGCTAATGATGAGAAGTTACTTAAAAGTTGATGGACAGGCAAGAGAATGGCCAATGTCTGCTACAGGTTTGGGGTTCTCTGTTACTACTGCCATACTGTGCTAAGCCTTTAAAATGACAAAATTCATGTTGAACAAATATTAACTTGATGATGAGCAAAGTTGATTAGTCAACTTTGTCAACTTAGTCAACAAAATTGTTGATCACATGCTCACCAAAGTTTTATATGAAATTTCCTGCAGTCAACAAATGTTCAGTATTCTCTGAACATTCAATAAGTTTTTGTTGATGAGCAAATGTTGCCATGTAAAAGTGTTTGCTTCCCTCAACGAGAATGCCAAAAACTATTAGAACACATATTGTTGAGTTGTGTTCCTAGCTCCTCAATCTCATGCTCCTTCATGGTATACATGTTCTCACTCTAAAACATAGTTTTTCTGTTGCATTGGTGACCTTGACTTTCAATAGGAAACTTGGATCATGTGATTCTGACAAAGAATCTTGGCAATCGCTTGTAGACAGAGGCTCAAATACTAAAATTGTCCTTTAGATGGTTGGTGGGGACAAGAGAACAGAACACTTAAAGTCAAAGCTATTCAAGAAAAGTACAATAAGCACATGGTACATACTCGTTGGTACAGTGAGTATAAAACCTGCTTCAAAGACATAGATTTGCAAGCATTAGTTAATTCATTAATACATTCAATTTTCTGTTTCAACAAATATTTCTTAAGCTCCTACGATTTGCCAGACACTGAACTAAGCCATTAAGTCTTTATGGAATATACCTGAGACAGGTAAGCAAAATGATGCAATAAAAGAGGTTCTAGGACAGAAATCTAGAAGTCTGCATAACCGCACACTGTATTATAATCACCCAACAAAAAGTTCTTCTCCCTTATTGAACACAGAATGTAACCACGGACAGTCATGTATTCATACCAGCTCCCCACTAGCAGCGTTTTGAAGTTCACTGTATCAGCTCTTCAATTTGAAGACTTTGTTGGTTTTGACTTTGCAAGCAGTAAAACATCAATAGACATCTAGAAGCAACTGGACAGAAGATTTCACATAAATTCAAAGGGAGGTGGTGTGATTTCATGAGCCTATATACATAACAAACTTTTAATGAGAACTTCTCTTAGCTAAGTCCTTCCCCCATTCTCTCACAGGCATGTAGTCATTTACAAGGACTTTTTTCAAAATAATTCATACTCTAAAACCTTTGAAATCCTTAAGAAAGACTCCTTTCCATATTCCTGTTGCATTTCACTTACCCCTGTACAGGAGCAAGGATCACCTTTTTCGAGTATAGCATTGATTTTTTTTGGGGGGGGGTTGTTTGTTTCTTGACCTGCACTGTGCATTCTTTTCTATCCTTGGCACCTAGGATAGAAATGAACAATAATCTCAGAATGAATGCAGACATAATGAAATAAATGAACGGGCCCCTCATCGACTGGCAGAAATGTGGAGAGCAGTTTTTCAGTTAGGGCTATAAGCTTCAGAGTCACACAGGCAACCTAGGGTGGGCACCTAGCTCTGCCATTTACTGATTAGGGGATTTTGAACTCATCATATAATTTCTCTGGACCTCGGTGGTTTCATCTGTAATGTGGGAATAATGAACATAACATCCCTCACAGGCTTGCTCATGAGGAGTGAATGGGATAATGTGTGTAAAGGACTTAGCATCTAGTCTACTTGCAGGGCCAAACACAGTGGAGTCTCATAAAGAGTGGAAATAGTTATTATCTTAGTTAATGCAATGAATAGGGTTGTGTGTGTGTGTGTGTGTGTGTGTATGTGTGTGTTTTACTGGGGGTTGAACCCAGGGGCATTCTACCTTCGAGATACACCCCCAGCCTTTTTAAATATTTTGTTTTGAAACAGAGTCTTGCTAGGTTGCTGAGGCTGTCCTTGAACCTGCAGTCCTCTTGTCTCAGTCTGCCAAGTACTGGGTCTACAGGCATGTGCCACCATATCCAGCTGGGGCTGTTCTTCGTTGTAGCAGGCATCCTAGAATATACTACCGCTGAACTTTCTGGGTAGAACAGTTGTATACTTGGCCCTTGGCTCTTCTCTGCCTTCACCTCATACTCCTCCATAATACAGAATTTTCACCTCTGCTTGTTCCAAATCTCAGTGCATTTTTGACTCTATGACTCTTGGTAGCTTTTTTTTTTCTTACTGTCATAGTTCAAATTTTTCTTTCTCGGCCTCCCACTCCTTTGGAAGGGTATTTGATAAGAAAATGCCCCTAGCCTAATTTAAAAGCCCAACCCACTAATTCATCATGAAACATAGGAACCTGATAGTCTAGCCTCATTCAATTAAGAGCTCACTATTATTGTATCCCCTAGCTTAGGGCGTGGAAGCAGTGTGGGCCGACTGGGTGGGTGGTGGGGACTAGCAGACTGCGTCCCCATCCCACCCCAAGCAAAAATACACACATGCTGTCTTAAAATAGCCAGGCTTATTTTTTTTTCTGTTTTTCCTCAACTGGAAGCTCCTTCTGAAATTAGACCAAGTGTAAAAACACAAACCCCTTCCGATTTGCCCAGCTCTGTGACATTCAATTGGGATGGAGTGTGTGATGGGGGTGGGGGTCTGGTTTCATAATATAGTAAGTGGAACCTTTTAGCTTTAGTAAGTGAGTCTGACTCAGGAATGCAGGCGATTGTATCTCCAAAAAAATCAATATTAAGATGCACAATTGCTCCCCTGGTATCAAAAGAATGAGTTGATCTACATGCTAAATGACAAGCCTCTTGATAACAGGGATTATGTGACCTGCCTTTCCAGCCAGGGCTGCTGGGGACTGTCCTTTAGGTCCCTAAGGCAAAGATAATCTAATTAGAACAACAAAGACCAGGTCGGTTTGAGGAGAGGGCCACAGTGGGGGTGGGTGGGGGTCAGGAGGTGATGGTGGGTGTTTGGGGGGCTCTGTGGGGTCTTGCACTTGTGGGGAAGGGCTCAGGCAGAATAAAAGCATGTAGGTGGGGGCTGCTGGGGAGGGAGGCCCTGAGGGGAGGGTATGCCTGCAGAAAGGGCTGAACAGAGGTCACCTCTAAAAGTGACTTAATCTCCACTTTGGCTCCACAAACACTGCCACGCTGGCTCCCAGACTCCGGACAGACTTGACAGGACCAGGGATCAAGGCTCCAGCAGCCAGACACTCACAGGTCCCTGGCTGGGGCCAAGAGAGAGAAGGGGCTTGAGAGACATGTGGGCCCATGGGACCAGCCCTTGTCCTTCCTCTGGGAATTCCCACTATCCCAAGACCAGGCCCTGGTGGCTTCTACACCTTGTTGGTATGAAAGCATAGCAATAAGACCACGTGCTGCCTACTTCATGAAGCGCAACTGCTTTCGTTGGGAGAACCGTCCGCTCCTCTGATACCATGTTTGTGGGGTTTGTGGTCATAAATATTCCCTTCTAAAAGATGAGATGATGGTGATAGCAGCTAGGAGGAGTTTTAGAGTTTTAAAGGTTGGGTTATCTAAGTATGATTGTAATGCTCTTACCTGGTACAGTAAGAAGCTTTTGTTGATTTAAAAGTTTGTTTGCTTGCTTTAATTTTGTCAGACATTAAGAAACAAAAATCTATGAAACTACCAGGCATGGTGGCACACGCCTGTTATCCCAGTACTTGGGAGGCTGAGACAGGAGGATGGCAGGTTTGAGGGCAACCTCAGCAACATAGGGAGACCCCAATTCAAGATAAAAAATTTAAGCTGGGTGTGGTGGCGCATGCTTGTAATTCTAGTACTTGGGAGGCTGAGATAGGAGGATCGCAGGTCCGCGGCCAGCCTGAGCTATTTAGTGAGGCCCTCCGCAACTTAGTGAGACCCTGTTTCAAAATAAAGACTAAAAAATAGGGCTGGGAGTGTAGCTCAGAGGTAGAAAACCTCTGGGTTCGATCCCCAATACCGAAAACAAAAGATAAAAATTTTAAAAAGTCTATGGGTGTAGCTCGGAGGTAGAATGCCCCTGGGTTCAATCTCCAGTGCTCCCCCTCTGAAATTGCCTTGTTAAACATTATCCTCAGTAAATTGTTTTAAGTTTTGCCTTGACAGGTTGCCTTTTCTTCTGGAAAAACAAAATCAGCTCCAGTAAGATTTGCTCTTAGTTCCTATGCCCTCCACATCTTTTCACTTCCAAGGCGTTTTGAGCAAATGCTTGTTGAAGAAGCTGTCCTGGGTTCCATGGAATTCTAAGCGAAGCAGATGTTGGTCAGATCAGTAGGTGTCCTGCGTGTGTTTCCTCTCATACATGGAAGCTACAGAGCAAACAGGAAATAAAAGGGACTTCAGGTAAATGAGAGAGAGTAGTAGACTAGTGGAAGGGGTGGGGGAAGGGAGTGGGGAGGGGAAAAGGAGACTCGATGTAGGAGACAGTTCAAATAATGCTATGTCCATCACTTCCAGTCTCAATAGCATATATGGGGGAAAAGGGGATCCGGAGAGAAACACGCCAAGTGCTGTGTGCACGCATATTTGCATCACTTTGAACCTGACTCTGATGTTTAATTACAATGCATTAGTTCTAATTTTAATAAGAGGAAAAATAATCTTGTTTCTAGAAACTGCAAAAAAGATGCTGAGAACCTCAGTATGTGGCCCAGTGTGGACTAAGGCAGAACAGCTCTGACCTTGGGGCAAGGCGTACAAGGGCTCAGACTGTTCACTTCACCCCTTTGGGGAAGCCTGGGTTCTTAGAAACGCACTGTTGAAAGGACAGTGGGGGACAGTCCTTTGTGTTTTCCTGGACTGCAGGAGACAAGTCCTCCATCAGCCTGGTCAGTCTCTTTCCTCTCCTTGGCTCTCCCTGGCTTTACCTGATTTTGAGGAGACTGAACATCATTTAACAAAACTAAGAGTCTCAAGCTGGACATGGTGACGCACGCCTGTAATCCCAGTGCTTGGGAGGCTGAGACAGGAGGATCAAAGGTTCAAGACCAGCCTCGGGAATTTAGTAAGACCCTGTCTCAAAATAAAAGAATAAAATAGGGCTGGGGGTGTTGAACTCTGAAAAGATGAGTGTGCCTGAGGTGAAGGTCCCAAACTCTGTGCTTTTGGGCTTAAGGGGCCACCCTGTTCCTCTAGGAGATACTGGGGAAGACTGGATGATGGGGAGGAAAGGCCTTCAAGGATTTCTAGCCAGTTCTATTGGCAAACAAACACTAATAATCCTTTCTAAAGAGAAATTGGGAGACTATGTGAAGTGATCTCAAAAATGTTGAAACATCCTGATTTTTTCATTTCCTCCTTTTCCATTTCCCCCCACCCCAAGACAGATTCCTGAGTTTCTTAGAGACAGCCTCTGGATAAATAGTACTTTCTTTTGACATTATTTTTTATCCACAATAATGTCAGTGATAATAGCTGTGTTGCCTTTTGGAGGGATAAGAAATAACTTGCAGGATTTTGCTAAAGGGGAAGAAATTGGGAACATTTTTGCATGATTTTTTTATTAAAGAGCTAAATTAAATCTTTAGGGATGTTATCTGTATCTCATTTCCTTCCTAATTTCTGAGGGCCAAATCCTAGAATAAATGATAGTTAACATCTGCTCGGCTTGTCCATGGAAGGCTTAACACTCTCTCTCTTTGAATTATTCAGGTGCCAAGAATTTCTACTAACCTAAGTTACTTAGCCATGTACTTGGGTTTGATTTTGAGAAAATGACACCTTCATCTGAACCTCAGTATGACCCACTGCTGGATTTTAGGAGGAGTTTATGGTTGAATGAATGAGAAGGAGAAGGTGAAGGGAACCTCCAAATCTTCCTTCTCACTGCAATAAAATATACGTGTATATTTTATTTATTTATTTTGTGGTACTGGGGATTGAACCCAGGGGCATTCTACCTCCAAGCTACACCCCCAGCCCTATTTTTTTATTTTGAAACAGGGTCTCACTAAGTTGCAGAGGGCCTCACTTAAGTAGCTGAGACTGGCCATGAACCTGTGATCCTCCTGTCTCAGCCTCCCAAGTACTGGGATTACAAGCGTGCACCACCGCACCTGGCATACGTGCATATTTTAAAATTTAAATTCACTGTTCACGTTAACTGTAATGTTAATTACTAACTACTTATTATACCCCTGCTATTCTTGGAGATATCAAGAAATGCTTGTAATTGGGGAGAAAAGCCTAGTACAAAGGAAGTCAGCCGGATGGGGCAAAATTGTATACTTCAGTGCTAGATCATGTGGTCTGGTCACACTCGGCTGCTCTCTGTATGATCTGTGGTGGTCAGGAAGGTTGTGTAGAGACATAGGCCTTGTGATTTGAATACATGAATAGAGAGACTCCTGGGCGGGAGGACACACAGAGGAAGAAAACTCAGACACAGATGAAAGACACAGTTGTGGGTCACTAGAAGGTCAAGTCAGCAGAGCACCTTTATTTGAGAGATGGGAAATGAAGCCAGGTGAGTAAAAAGAGGCCAGATCATGGTGGTCTCCATGTCTAAGCCTAGAGGGGTCACAGGTGCTTCCTCATTCCTTCGTCTACAGATGACACCACCAATCAATCATGGCACTCCATGTTCTCTGTGGCTCTCCAGGCAACCACTGCTAATCGATCAGATTTGGCCTTCGAGATGAAATCTATTTTCTATTCCCATCCCAGGCCAACGTATTTAGATTTGCTATGTAGAAAATGGGAGATACTGAATAAAGAAGAGATGAATGGAGACAGAAATTCCCAAACTCCCAGTTACCATGGATTACAACCTTTCCTTTTATTTTATTTATTTATTTATTTATTTATTTATTTATTTATTTATTTATTTATTTTCGGTACCGGGGACTGAACCCAGGGGTGTTCTACCTCTGCGCTACACCCCCAGCTCTATTTTTTTTATACTTTATTTTGAAACCAGGTCTCACGAGGTTGCAGAGGGCCTCACTAGGTAGAGAGAGAGAGAGAGAGAAAGAGAGAGAGAGAGAGACAGGGAAAGAGAGAGAGAGAGAAAGTTGAGGCTGGCCGCGAACCCGGATCATCCGGTTTCCGCCTCCCAAAGTACTGGGATTACAAGCGTGCACCACCATGCCCAGCTTGATTACAACCTTTCCTAACCCAATTATATTTTAAGCTGGAGCTCAGTATGATGGGAAGAACATTAGACTAGAGATTCTAGGACTTGGGCTTGAGGTCCAGTTCAGCCACTAACTTCCCCCATCTGTGCCTCATTTTTTTCATCTGTAAAATGAAAACCTTGAAATGGATGATGGGTAAGGTCTGTCTTGACACTAACTTTTTAGACTCCTACAAATGCCAACAGAAGAGCAGCCAGGCTGAGCCTCATAGGGCCTCCTCTGGGGGAGGAACTGGAATCAAGCCAGGGAGGCGAAGAGGAAGCCGAGGTTCTAGCTAGCCCATACCCTAAGTCAACAGCTCCTGGGTAACAGAACTGGTGGCATTAGACACTGTTTGTGTTGGATGAGCCATAGGGTACAGAACACGGGGTTTAGGCGCCTTGTGGTCTCTCGGTATGAAGTTGATGAAAGGCCTCATCTGGAAACAGCTTTCTCTAAGGATCAAGGCGAATGGAAAAAGTTTGCCTATCATCTTTTGCCTCCCTCCGGATCACCCTGGCTTTGTCCTCCTCTTTACGTGGCCAGTTTGGCACATGTTCCCACCCAAAGGGACTTCCCAACAAAGCAGCCTTTCTTGCGGATGACGTCCCCTGCCTCCCCGCTTGCCTTCGTCTTTGGCCTCTGTGGGATGCATTTTGGAGACATGAGGCGAGGCAGGATGAAGTCATGGCTCCATTCAAGAGGACAGGGAAACTGTGCCTTCTTTCATGCATCGATTTGCATGGCCTTTATCCAGGGAGCAGATCTGAGGTTGTTGCCCCGTTTGCCATGTTGCTATCAAGAGATCAGCTCTTGGAAGCCAGCTTGCCGGTGGCTCTGGTGAAACTTTAAGAATGCAGATAAAGCAGAGAAGTTTGGAGCCGTGGTATTTGAATGTCTAGCAAAGCATTTGTGCAGGCTTGGCTTGGATTAATTTATTAATTTATCTGTATTCCTGCAGGGACATGAGAAGACTCCATTTCCCTCTTAAAATGTGCCTCTTCTCAAGCCCCCTACATGTCCATTCAGGGGCCAAATTGCACAGCCCCTCAGATGATGGATTCCACATGACAGGAAGGATGTCTGTCTTTTAATTTGCTGCTTTTTCAGAAGCTCTTTGACTAGATGCTAAACAAAATAAACATCCCTTGTCTACTGTCACTTTAAAATACATCTAGGAAATATGACTAGAAACAATATGGGGAAAACTACTTATTTTTTACTGACATTTTGCATCTCTTAGTTCTAGGATGCCTAGAAGTCCATGGCCAGATATGAGGAGCTGGGATTAGAAGGTGCTGAACTTGTTTTTGTCCCTCTCTTGAGTTGGGCTTTATTGCATTCATCCATCCCTTAATCTATCTATTTATCCTTTCTACTTCCCATCTGTCCATCCTTCTGTCCATCCATCCATCCACCCATGCATCCATTCATCTATGCATCCATGCATCCATGCATCCATCTATGCATCCATCCATCCATCCATCCATCCATCCATCCATCCGTCCGTCCATCCACCCATCCACCCATGCATCCATCCATCCATCCATCCATCCATCCATCCATCCATCCACCCATGCATCCATTCATCAATGCATCCATTCATCCATGCATCCATCTATGCATCCATCCATCCATCCATCCATCCATCCATGCACCATTCACCTGTGTAACAAATACTTCCTGAGAACCTCTGCGCCCAGCAAGGAGGTTGCCACAGCGAAAAAGACAAGGTCTGACCTCGACCTTCACAAGCCCACAGCTGAGGGGGCAGATGTTTGGGGCAGCTATTTTGGTGGACTTTCTTAAGGTGTCAAATTACAGGTCCACTGCTTGCTGCTCAGAGATTCTGATCTTTAAAAACTGAGGGACATTTTCTTACAGCCATGAAGCTTTTAACTTTGCCTTAAGATTTTTATATCTAAGTTGGGAAAAGGGCAAAAAGAATAATGAACACAGCTGGAATCTTGCTGGTCCTTCTGTCTTTTGCTATGGTGGATAGAAATATTTGTTTGGAGCTGTCCAGCTAGTCACGTGCTCTGATCTTCCAAGCCCTGGCTATGCTTTTCCTAAATTGCAAATTATAATACAGTTGGGCTCTCTGTATCAGAGGGATCTTAATCCATGGATTCAACTAACCTCAGAAAAAAATTTATTAGGAAAAAAATTGCAACTGGGTGTGATGACCCATGTTTGTAAAACTAGCTGCCCAGGAAGCTGAGACAGGATTGCAAGTTCAAGGCCAGCCTCTGCACATTAGTGAGAACCTGTCTCAAAATAAAAACTAAAATAAAAAGGACTGGGGGTGTAGCTCAGTGGTAAAGAACCCTTTGGTTCAATCTCCAGTACTAGAGGTAAATTACATCTGTACTGAGTATGTACCACACTTTTCCCTTGTCATTATTCCCTGAACAATATAGTATTAACATGCCTACATAGAGTTTATATCAATATTATAACTAGTCTAGAGATGGTTTTAAATGTACAGGAGCCGAGCATGGTGGCACACGCTTGTAATCCCAGTACTTGGGAGACTGAGACAGGAGGATCACAGGTTCAAGGACAGCCTCAGCAAGTAGTGAGACTCTCATCAACCTAGTAAGATCCTGTTACGAAAATAAAAATAAAAAGGGCTTGGAGTGTAGCTCGGAGGTAGAATTCCCCTACATTCAATCCCCAGTACTACAAAAAAATAAAAAATATATATACATGAGGATGTATGTAGGCTATACACAAATGCTATAGCATCATGTATGAGGGACTTGGCCATGTGCAGATTTGGGTATCCACAGTGGGTCCCACCGATGCTGAGACATGACTGTATTCACTCTTCTTCTTTATCATTCTTGTAAGGATAGAATCAAGTGCTTAGCACAGAGCCTGCCATACCGTTAACTCCTCAGCAAGCAGGAGTGCTTGTGCTTATTACGCCTTAGAGTGGGTTGAAACAGAGCTCTCTTACTTTCGTGAAGGTCATTAGTGGGTGTCCATAACTAAGATTTGTACTTTCTGCATTTTATGTTTTTTAGCAAAAATTGAGTTCCTCTTCCTGCTTTCCCATGATAACAAGCAATGAAAGTAGGGTTTTAAGCAAAGTAATGATTATCTTTTACATAATAAGTTATGGAGAGGACCCCAATTACTCTGTAATGGGCTTTAGTATTCTATGTGCGCGTGTTTGTGTAGGGGGAGGTGTGGATGTAAATATGGCCAGCTCCCCCTTCACATTTACCTAAAATAGGTTAATTGTAACCAAAGAGTGGAAAGTATTTCTGAGCACAAGTGAGAGGGAAACAATAGAAGGGGTTTCTTTCTGAGTAGACATATGAACCACACAGCATTGGAAGAGAATGTGGAAAGGAGATCAAATATCTTGTGTCCAATAAGCAGAAAAGACACAGTGTGGGTTGCTGTGGGCAGAGTGGTTTCTGCTGCTTCAGAACCCTGATCTGTGTCTCTGCCCTGGGGTCATGTTTCCCTGAGGGGCAGATACTCCGCCCCTGGGGCAGACATTAAGCACAGGTAATCCCCTCACCATCTGCATGATTTTTGGTGAGACTGTGAGATGGTATTTCATTCTGTGAGGAGCCCCATATTGCCCCACAGAGAAATTGGCTGGAAAGTGAGTAGACATGTGGCCAGCCCGGAGCCCGGTGGCACGCAGAGCCAACCTTCCTCCATCACTATGGCAGGAGTTTGAAAAAAGAAACAGTTACGTGTTTCTTTTCCTTTCCTCCTAGTCCTCAAACCCTCTGAGGGTAACCGTACTTTCCCTCTGGGTGCATCCCACAGTGTGATTGTATTAGATTCTTATTGCTGCTGTAACAAGTTAACCACAACCATAATGGCTTACCACAGCACTCACTGATTATCTCATAGTTTTCGTGAGTCAAGAGTCTGGGTGTGGCTTAGGGCATCTTCTGATCAGGTTCTCAGGAGCCTGTAGTTAAGGAGTTGGGTGGGCTGTGGAGCCATCTGGAGGATTTACTGGGGAATAATCCACTGCTAAGCTCATCAGGTTGTTTCTTTGCAGCTACAGGACAGAGGGTCCTGGCTTCTTGATGGCTCTCCACTGGAGACTGCCCTTAGCTCCTAGAGACTGCTGGAAATTCCTTGTATTGGGGGATTCTCCACATGATCACTTACCTCATTACTCCAGCGAGGAGAGTCTCCAGTGTGGGTACAAGACGGGGCCTATGATGACATGACCATGGGAGGGACATTCCATTATCTTTGCCAGGTTCTGTTGGTTAGAAACAAGTGCAGGTTTCACCTACCCACACTCAAGGGGAAGCGATTAGGACTACAGTCTTGAGGGCCACCTTATACTGTCCACCACTGTGAGCCTTATAGTGTTCCTTTCCAGCAAAGGTTTTAGTGGCAAAGAACTCTGGCCCCAAGGTCTCCGCCCCACACCCATTCCCTTTAGATGGTGTCCTCCTTTACTCCAGGGCCTGGCCCTCAGCTTCACCTCCCAGGTCTCCTCCTCCATGGACAGTCTCAGTCACCCTTCTGGTACTATCTTTCCACCTAGTCACCATGCAGACAAGACCTCTGACAACCGCCTCAATCTCCCTTTCTCCCTGAGTCATGCAAATGTCTTCCAAGTCCTATCAGTTTTAGCTCCTAATGGTCTCTCAAGTCTTTTCCTTCTTCCCTTCATCAGCACTGAGACCTGCCTAGTGTAACCTTCCCTTATCTCTTGCTTCAAGAATCCCCAACCAACTTAGAGAAACCTGTGATTTCACTTCCTCTCCCACCATCTCCTTTCATACTCTTCTCTCCAGTAAATCCAACTGTGTGTGGCCTTCCCTGGGCACCATCCTATTTTGCCTCTGTGGTTTTTCACAACCTGTCTTGTTTCTCCATAATGCTCTGCTCTCACCCAAATTCTGCCATTTCTCTGCCTAAAAATTTACCTGCTCATCTTAGCTGGGTATGGTGGTGCATGCTTGTAGTTGGGAGTCTGAGACAGAAGGATCACAGGTTCAAGGACAGCCTTAGCAACTTAGCAAGAATCTCAGCAACCTAGTGAAACCTTTTTCAAACAATAAAATAAAAAGGACTGGGGGTATTGCTCAGAGGTAGAATGCCCCTGGGTTCAATCCCCAGTACCTGAAAAACAACAAAACAAAACAAACAGACAAAACCCCTGCTCATTTGGTTAAGATTCTGGGAAGATTTTTCTTGACTGCACACAGAATAAATTAATCCCTGACTTTCTCTTTTGATTTACTTCCATTTATAGTTTTAATTTTATTTTTCTTTTGCACATACACAACTAAATGCACAACACCTCATGTTTTTTGCTTGTTGACTGCTCTCTCTGCCCTACTATGCTTGAGGAAAAAAAGTGTAACTTATTTGTCTTCATCTCCCCAGCCTCAAGCACAGAAATCCAATGCATAGCAATCAATAAATGTCACTGAACTGAACTCCTATTTTTGAAATTATATGGCTACCTTTGGGAAATTTATCCAATCCTTTATAATATAGTGACTATTTCAAATATGGTTTTAGTCTCTTATCTTCAGTACTTGTGACTCAAATTGATACAATATTTTACCTCCTTCCCCCAAATATTTCCTCAGTTAATGAAGAAATGAGCTACCTGTCCTTCAATAAGAAGCAGTTATTATTTTTTCTTTCCAAGTCCTATCTCAATTCTGTGATCACAGAGAGCATTCCACACTACAATCACACTTTTCGAAAAAGCATTCAACCTGAAGAGCAAGAATTCAACTGTTTCCAAGTCCTGACATTTTTCTTCCCTTCCTTGTCTTTGCCTTATTTGCTCTTGCCTGATATCATCAACACTTGCATCTTCACTGCTGGATGGCAGGAAGACCCTGTGGCTCAGTGATAGGGACAGGCACCCTAGACAGTGGAGGACGGCACACCTGGAGTCATTATATAGGCAGCCTGGGTCAGTGTGTGGGTGCTGGAGCCTGACTCCTCACTTACAATCTTAATTCTGTTATTTACAATTCATGTGACCTGGAACAAGTTATTCAGCCCCTCTGATGGGAGACGGTATATGAGCCTCCGTTTCCTCATCTATCCAACTGTTCTCACAGAGTTATTGTGAGAATGGAATAAGATGGTGCATAGATCATACTTGGAGTCTTGCACATTCTGACATTATAAGCATTTGCCAAACATTAAGTAGGTAATTATCATTACCCCAGAACTTAGTTTCTATTTTTTTGGGAAAGGACATCAAACAAGGTATAGTATTCTCTGGAATTGGTGCTCCTCAGTTTTAAGGTGTAAATTTTCAGGAAAGATATCAAGATAAAAAAAATAACAACAAAAACCTCAGTTTCTCTAATACAATTTTTCTAGAGGGACCTTTTATCTAATCCACTTCATTTTTCTTATCAAACAGTATGCTTACTACTTTGGATGTTTATTTTTGTTAAAAAAAAACTCTTTCCCAAAATTCTAAAAGTTTATTTGGCTTGAAAGATCTCTGCCCCTCTTACGTTACATTATTTTTTATTTAAATTAACATCTTCAAACACACCAAATTCTTCCATCTACTGTATGAGGCTTGATGTTTTGTTCCTTTCTGGACAGTGCTGGGAAGGTTTTGTGGGCTGATTGGAGTCTCTCCTTCTGCGTTCTTTGTCAGGACATCTGTGGGAAGAGATCAGGGTTGTGGATGTGTGTGTGCGCGCCCTGAGGTGTGGGAGCGAAGACACATTGACAGTGTGCTGTGTTACCGGAAGATGAATGGAGGAAGATGAAAGGGAACAATCAGGAAAGGGTCCTCTAAACACAGAGCCATGCACAGCACTGATAGGTTTGTGATTGAATGTGCCAGACCATGTGGACTCTCTCCACGCATCCCTGTTCCCAGCAGAAAGGAGGAGCAGGAGGGCCTGGCTTGGTGCTCATGGAGGACCCATCACATGACAGGTGCTGGGTGGACACATCCATATACCACCTCCCATCAACCCTGAGAGGTGGTAGCCCTATTTAACCAACGAGAAAGATGCAACTTTCCAAAAATTATACTGTTATTAAAGTATGGAAATAGAGCCAGGTATGGTGGCGCACGCCTGTAATCCTAGTACTTGGGAGGCTGAGACAGGAGGATCGCAGGTTCAAGAACAGCCTCAGCAAGTAGCAAGACTTTCAGCAACCTAGTGAGATCCTGCTTCAAAAAATAAAATAGGGCCGGGGGTACAGGTGAGAGATATGCCCCTGGGTTCAATCCCCAGTGCCACTAAATAAATAAAATTAAATTAAAATAAGGTGTGGAAGTAGACTTAAACTCAGGAATCTCAAACAACAGTCTGTTTTCTGATATCTTCATTGTAGCTGAGATAAAACACGTAAAGCTCACCTGTGTGGTGCAGGAAATGATGAAGCATGGGAACACATAAACGCTGCAACGCTCCTTCTGGAAGTCTTGGGCTGTCACTCTCACAGGCCACCAAGATAATTTCCTGAGTACTTGGTAGTTGTTAGAAGACTTTTTTTTTAAACTGTCAGACAACTTTTCCAAGGAAATGCTTATCAGCTAAAATGGTACAAGATAATGGTAAGCAGATATTCAGACCACCAACGAATCAAGAAGCCCGAGGAAATCTAGAAGGATTCCGACAGGTAATAGAAGGAGAAGGAGGACAGTCGGGCTCAGATTTAGGAAGCCACAGGCAGTACCAGTACCTCAGAGAACTCTAACTACTCATGCTTAGAATGATTCCATTCGAATGGAATGATCATCATGAGTGATTTTATTCATTGAAGTTGGAAATTCTCAAAATGTTGCAGGAAAAACAATTGTTCTGGGAAAAGAAAGGAGATGGAGCATTCTTCCATCAGAGGTTTGCATCATTGTTCATGTTCAAATAGAGGAAGGAAGAATTGGGAGCTGGAGGTGCAGGCTAACTTCCTTCCTCATGTGTGCTCTGCTTGTCAAGAGACATGGGCTAGCGGGCTGACCTGGGAGAGGGGGCAGAGGAAACATCCTCTGCTATCGCTGCAGATGGCTACACACAGCAGCTTCCGGGTTGGGGGAGCTTCAAGCTACCCCTCAGTTGTCAAAATAGAGCAAAAAGTCTCAAAGTGCAGAATTGCCAGGCCAATCTCGCTCATATTTTAAAAAGCACATTATACCAATTTTAGCGACTAGCTAATGAGATGGTCTTTATTTTACATGACTTTGAATCATGTATGTTTTTCTCAGGTGTCTAATTATAGAATGACCAAAATGACCACTGACAGTGTATGCCCATCATGACCAAGAAGCTAGTTGCTTATAGAAGTGTTGATATTTCTGCTCTCAAACTAATGATTGAGTTACTTAGTTGCTTTATGTAGGGCTCTTAGCAAAATGAAAGGGTGTTAAAAAGAATCTATCAATGAGTCTCAGGAAAAAAATTTTATCAGCAAACATAATTTTGAAGTACTAACTATTCACAGATCAGATGACAAGCATAAGTTAAACTTCAATAGCATTGTTAAAAGAAGCATCCACAGACACAGTCTATGCTATAATCAACTTTAGCCAACTAATGAACATTAATCACAATACTCATTTATTCATTTAACACACATTTATTAAAATATGTTAAATATTGAAAATTTAAAAGTCGTCAAAATACCTTCTCCCAAATTATATGAGCATTGAAACTTAGCATAAATTGTTGATTCTAATTTGAAATAGGTTTTCAATTTAATTTATTTGAAAGCTGGGGTAACTTCATGGGTAATGCTTTCTTACCATTTTATCAGTGGCACCCAGCACATATCGGATATTCAATATTGTGTTAAATTAAATTATATTCTTGAATAATAGGAAATCTTCAAAGACAAGTGTACTTTTTGAGACCATTCCAATTTAAGCAGCATGTATTATGTATACAAATTTTTGTGCATAGGCCTGAACATACAGCCAGGAATTAGCCACTTCTAAACTTTGTGTAAGTGTCTTTATAAGCTACATTTAATTTCCAATTAATAGTATGGAAGAGTGGAGGCAATTTGCCTAATGTAACTCAGAGAGTCACAGCTTGTCATTGGTTGACCAGTGGATGGTGGTTTTGATCAAATCGTCTCTGCTCTATTATCCTGGGAAAGCCTATTATGTTGTGACTTGTTCAGACTAGAATAGTGCTGGGCTGGAGGTTTGGGTAGTGTGGAAAGAACTGATAGAGAGAACATGAAATATATGACCTCAAACACATTTTTAAAATGTGATGGTGTTGATAGTTCTTTTTGTTAAGTTTTGGCCCTGCCTCTTCCCTTCCCTTATTTATTTATTTTGAGGACAGGAATGGCTAAGTGATGATGACTCTTCATCAGAAACTCAGACTCTGCTGGCATTACACATGCAGATTGCATTGTGAGCACTTCCATCGGACTCTAAATAGCATACATTAAGAGGTTTGTTGTCAAGCTTCCAAAGGGAGGAAGCCCGTCTCTTTTAATTTGATTGATTAGTGACCTATATTCTAAGTGGCAAACCTCTAAAAATGTGGAAAATCACCCCTCTCAGGTTAGAGATCACCATAAAACCGTTATGCTAGATGGAAGTTATAGCAAATATGCGCCAGCAGTGGTAGTGCATGCCTGTAATCTCAGTACTTGGGAGGCTGAGACAGGAGGATTGCAGGCTCAAGGCCAGCCTCAGCAACTTAGACTCTCAGTAACTTAGTGAGATCCTGTTTCAAAATTTTAAAAAAAATTTTAAAAAGGGATAGGGCTATAACTCAGATGTAGAATACCCTCAGTTCAATCCCCAGTACCAAAAAAAAAGGAAGAAGAAGGAAGTTATAGCTAATATAAACTGAGCTGATACCATGTCCAGAACATTATACATATATCTCCTTAGAGCTTCACCATCATTCTTGGTGAGGGGGGACTTTGTTCTGGTTGTCTTTGCTGTGTAACAAGTTACCCCAAATTTTGTGGCTTCAAAGAACACCCCTTTTACTTTTTGTTTGTTTTGTTTAAAGCCATTTGAAGTGAATTTTCATTAACCCATAACTAAAAAACATCATGGGGAGCGATATGCACACACCCTGGACTCTTTCTAGCTACCTTTATCCTCTTTAATCTGCTCACTGAGTGTGATTTCCAGCCTGCAGAGGCGGCTCCTGGTGAGAACCCTGTCCCTTCCTCCCTTGGGAAACCCAAGGCTTTGCCCAAGGAGTGAATTGGACCTGTGGGATACAGCTCTCCCCAAATGATCCTAATTTGTACCTCGCTATCCAAGGCCCCCACATGTTCTTGGCCTGCTCATATGAGGCGTCATCCAGGATGTAGGAGAGGAAGGGACAGGAAGGGTTAGGGTTAGTGGCCAAGGATCACTGGGGTTTCCCATTCCAAGTACATATTATCCCTGAAACTAAAGAGATGAACACCCTTTAGTTAAACCCTAAAATACACGCTGTCCAATTCATGTTGTTTGGTCTTCTGACATAGCATTGTTTTGTAGTCCATTTTCTGCTGCTATAACAAAATACTTGTGACTCGGTAATTTATACTGAACAGAAGTTTATTGGATCGTGGTTTGGGAGGCCAGGAAGTTCAAGATCAAGGGGCCACATCTGGTGAGGACCTTCTTAATGTCTCATCCTGTGGCAGAAGAGCAAAGAGAAGGTGAGAGAGAGACAAGAGGAGGACAAATTTGTCCTTTTATAAGGAACCCACTCTCATGGCAAACCCACTTCCAAGATAATGGCATTAATTCATTCATGAGGGCATAGCCCTCAGGGACTAACTTCCTGTTAAAGGTGCCACCTCTCAACATCTCTGCATTGGGGATCAGGTTTCCAATATATAAACTTTGGGATGCATTCAAACCATAGCAGCATGAAAAAAGAAAGGCTCTCTCTCTCTCTCTCGCTCGCTTAGTATCCCCTCCATTCTCTCCTTCTCTCTATCTCTTTCCTCCCTCCCTCCTTTCTTATTCCCTCCAGTTTAAGAGATTGGATTTTGTTATCTGATTTCTCTCCTCTTAAAGAAAAAGCAGAAGCTGGGTATGGTGTGCATGCCTGTAATCTTGAAGGCTGAGACAAGAGGACCACAGGTTCAAGGGGTGTGTGTGGTAACTTAGTGAGATCCTGTTTCAAAACAAAAAACAGAAAGGGGAAAAGGGCTGGTGATGTAACTCAGAGGTAGTGCGCCCCTGCCCCTTGGTTCAGTCTCCAGTACAGAGAGAAGAGAGAGAGAGAGAGAAGCTAATGGAAAGGAAAGGGACTCCCTCCCTGTGTGTCTCCCCTGACCCACCGCAGCTCCTTGATCTGACCTTCATTCATGTGGGCACCATCTTCAGCTGAGAGAAAATGCAGAGTAATCCTCAGGTACACAACCTTGATCCACCTGTATCAAGGGGCACCACTGCGTAGAGGTCTGAGAGAGCTGACTGACAGCCTCTGCTGGGTTACAGGGTGGCACATGTAGAGGGGCTCTCATGACTTCTCCCTAGGAGTGAAGAGGGTTAAAAATGGAAGCAAACCCTGTCTTGTCCCATCTCTGTCATAAACATGTGTTCCAAGTCTCCACAGGCAAATGAAACTGGGCAGTTTCAGTTAAGTTATGCACCTTCATCCCTGCGCTTTCATGTGTGGCTTTAAGATAGAATGGACGCATTTCTCTCCAGGAAAGACCCTGGTTGTCTTAGTTCTGGCTGCTACTACAAATTACCATAGACTGGCTGACTGATAGACAACAGGCGTCCCTTTCCTGCAGGTCTGGAGGCTGGAAGTCCCAGATCAGGAGCAGCAGGTTCTGTTGAGGGCCCCATCCGGGTTTCATGCTCCTGAGTTCTGCCTACATCCTCACATGGTGGGAAAAAGAGCAAGAGAGCTCTGTGGGGTCCCTTGTTAAGGGCACTAATCTCACTCCTGAGGCTCCACCCTCACGACCTACTCAGCTCCCAGAGGCGCCACCTCCTAGTACCATTGGGGGGCCAGGACTTCAACATGAGAGGGGGCGGGGGATAAGCATTCAGTCCTTTGTGCTGATGTTCTAGTCTCTTACAGATTTTGTTCTGATATTGACTCTGCTGTATGCATTGGTGTGGCCATTGTGACACCAGTGAGGTTTAGAGAAGGCGAATTTGCTGTTAAAACCCTGAGCTAAATTCCTAGGGCCCAGCTCAGGGCCAGCCTTTCCTTTCTCTACCCCATGTTTTAGTTTCATAGAAGTAGTCCCAGTTTTAGACTGGGAGACAAAATCCAGTGTCCACATCTTACAAAAGGACCCTGCCACTTCCCACTATGTGACCACTAGCAAGACGCGTTAACCTCTCCGGGCCTCAGCTTTCTCGTCTATAAAATGGGAACATGGGACTGAATCAGTGGCTTGCCAATTCTCTTCTGTGACCTAACAAATCTCTACTTTGAGGAGAGAGAGAAGACAGCCCGAGGGAGTGAGGCTGTGGGACCTTTCCCTGCTTCTGCTGGTACAACTTTGGTTCAGCACATGGTTTCTTCACAAAAAAAGTTCTGTAGCTAAAAAGAATTCTGAAAATCTCTGTCAACTTTCTGGGGAATATTCTGGCAGAGGGAAGAGCAAGCTCTGTGGCTGTAAGGATTAGATAAGATTGTGCATACGATGCTCTCAGTAACAGGAGACTGCTCAAATGGAAGTCTGTATCAACACAGACCAATGATCAACGCAGACAATGATGTATTTTTTAATGAAAGTGCATATATTGTGTCAGTTAAGATAGATAGATGGATAGAATGCAGATGAGCCTTCCTCACTGGGACATCCTCCTCCAATAGCAGGTCTCAATGTCTCTATAGTTGCTCTAGCTTTCCAAGTTCGTCTGTGTCTCCTCGCTACTGGTGAGTTTACCCAGTTCTTGCAGAATGTCCTACTGGTATCAGGTATATTTAGAACATCTTTGGAGCATTTGGGGCCACTTTCCATCCTGGCCTTCAACCCTTGGCTATGAGAGTAATGTTGTCAACAAAAGTTCCCTCCTGAAGATGATCCATACATTTAATTTTTTAACCCGGCCTATCCATTGGTTCTATGTGGCCATTCTATTGAGAGTCCCAAATTGAATTTGTATGGATCGCTCACGCAAAAAACCTTTTAGAGAGAGTGGTGGGCAGACATGCGAGGAGGGAGGGGTCTGGCCTGTTCTGGTCTGACTTTGAATACACGCTCTTGCTTTCCCACTCTCTCTCTCCCTTCCCTTCACCCCGTTCCGCCAATGCTAGAGGTGAAATCAAAGTGGATTCTCTCTGTAGAGAAGCAGGATACATAACCAAGGACTTAAATAAAGTCATGAGATTTAAGGACACATCTCTTTGCTTCTTGTTATGGAAGCCAATAGACAATCGAAAAGTACCAGGAACCGCGACACTTCTTCCTTCTCTCCCCACCAACACACACTCCAGAACCATCTTGATTTGGGTTTGCTCCCCCACCAAGCATCCAGGGTTCATTCGTGTCCAGCCTCAGTTCCCCGTGACTGCTGGAGGCTTAGGTGGGGACTGGCGAGAAGGCAGTGGGACAGGAGTGAGGCCCCTGAGAGTGTGGGAGGGTAAATGTCCCTGGGGAGATGTTGACAGCCCTGACCCAGCCCGGGAAAGTGGAAGTTCCATCTCATTAGATGACTCCCTGAAGGAGAATTCTGGCGTTCGGGGGCAAGACAGCATTTGTCATCCTGACACCTTCCCATTGCTTGTCAAGTCTTAACAGCCCTCCTGGGCCTCTTCACATGTCCTTCTACCTCCGGGTATCTTTGCCTCTGCTGAAAGTATCCTTATTGGAAATTGTTGAGGAAGTGTCAAAGCAGCTCAGGTTCTATTTTGAAAATGCATGTCCTGTCATTATGGGACATAAATGGGAAGAACACAGACTGTCGTCTGCATGGGTTTACATCCCAGTTCCTCACCCTTGATCTGTTTGGGCCTCAGCTTCATGGGCCATAAAATGGAGAAAACCACAGCTAACCTTTGAACATGGTCCTGATGATCACAGGAGGGGCTACGTGCTACACTTGACGCACATGTCAGAGCACATGCATGGCAGCTGTCAGTCTTATGAATACTCCAGTTCCTTTCCTCATTGGGTTGCCAGTCTGTCATGTCTGGTCAAAATGCCCCTCTAAAGAAGGCAGAAAGCCTGAGTTAATATGCCAGGAGGCAGCTCCTAAAACCATCGTCCTTCTTGGCGGGGATTGATCCTTGAGCTCTGAAGAAGGTGAGGCAAAGGCCCCGGGTGCACAATTGATAGCTTCCCAGTGGGTTGTGAAATCCAACCAAAAACAAACATAAAAAGGGACAATATTTGGGACATACCCGAAACTCAAATTTAACTGGGCATCCTGTGATCCTGTGTTTTATTTGGCGACCCTAATTCCAGGGTTGCCAAATAATATCCTCATCTGTTATGGTTTGGGTTTAAAATCCCCCTCCCCCCACAGAGGCTCATGTGTTGAAAGCATACTCCTCAATGCCGGAAAGTTCAGAGGTGGGGCATGGCTGGAGATGTGTCACTAGAGGTGTGGTCTTGGGGTAAATACAGATGTCCCTAGTCCTCTCCTCTTGCTCTGTCTGCTTCCCAGCCATCAGGAGCTAAGGGTAGTTTTTCCTCCTCTGCCATGCCTGGAGACCCTGCCTGGAATCCTTCTTGCCTAGGAGCCAACCAATCACAGACTGACACCTGAAACCTCTGAAATCATGAGTCTCAAATAATTTTTCTTCCTCTAAGTTGTGCTTGTCAGGTATTTTGGTCACAGTGACAAAAATAGCTAACTAAAACATCATCTTCAGGCTTTTGTGGCCTGCACATCAGTGCATTCATCTTCTGTTTCATCCTATGTGACACCAATACAGATCCATTCTGGAAGAACTTCACGATGCAGCACGATTGGGTGCCAAGCGTGGCTTCAGCACTCACCAGCTGCAGGTGTGTGGACACTGTACCTAACCTCTCTGAATCTCGGTTCCCTGATCTGTAAAACTCCTGTCCTGCCTATTTAACAGAGCTGTTAGACAAGCAAATGCAATGTAAGGCATGGCCCTCTTCATCGTGTGTGTTGGTGAATTCACCATGCACTGTGTTCTTTGTGCACAAGCACGTGATATTTCTTCAGTTCCTGAGGCTATGATATGTGAGACACACTAGAAAATTTTCAAAGTCAAGATCGATTGAGTGATAAATCTAACCTAACTCTCAAGCCTGTCATAGGAGGATTAATTAGGTTGGTGTGACAGAAAGCTTGTCTTTATGACACCATATTGGTTTTGGAATCATATCTTGCATGGAGTATTGTCTTCAACAAATATTTTTCAAATGAATAAATAAATGAATGAACAAGTATGACTCCATTTTCTGGTCATGTCTAAGGGCCTCCACTGCAATTTAGCAATCATCTTTGCCTTGGAAGGGATTTTCTGGCACAGGGTCTGAGTTTAAAGAAGTTTACCTGAAATTATTCCATGTCCCACCATGATTAGCTGTGCTTCTTACCTGGCCAGTCCCTGGGCAGGTCTCTTGGTGGCCTGGGTCATATGCGCTCAGATTGTGCAAGTCAAACTCTGCAGTTGTTACTGGAACGGGCCAGAGCATACAGCCTGCCGATAGTTTTTTCTCTCTCTGGTTTCCCAATCTCCCAAATCTTTCTGTTGACTTGAGAGGTGGCTCAAATAAGGTGACATCAACATACTTTGAAAACCATAAGGCCTTTTTTTTTAAAGACAGCTCATCCCTGTTTCTCATATTCAGTTGACATTCTCAGGCTAGATGAGCCTTCCAGACCTCCGCACCTTGGAGAGGGGTTTCCTGATATCTCCTATTCCCTTTCCCTTCCACCTAATAAAGAGACAGTCTTTCCCTTTACTCTCCTCTTGTGCCCCTTGAAAAACTATATCTCATCCCTGCTTCAGATTTCCTGAATTCCTTAGGATGCTTTTTATTTATTTATTTTTCTGACTTCTTTATCATCTTCCTGGGAACGAGTCAATTTTATAACTTCTCTCCCACCTTGGTGTATGCCTCTGGTTTCTGTAGCAACTGGAGTTTACTTACTAGGCCACCTTTCACCTTCCATGTCCTTTTTTGATAATAGTGCTAGAACTTTGTGAGAAATATTTCCTACAAAAACACCTGGCTGTCTCGGGCCCCTGTTTGACCCTTGATCTTCTTTCTGTGGAGACTTTTCAATGAATCCCTTAAGCCCATTAAAAATCTCCTTTCTTAAAATCCATTTACTTAATTTGACCACCTTCCCCTCCTTCCTGACGCCTCTTACCTGGTTGGTTGTGCATGCTGGTCTTGAGGCACCTTTTTGGTTTTATGTTTCTTGTTGCCCAAGCCACTACTCTCTGCATGAAAAGTCTCATATTAGAAGAAACACAAACCTTAAACTTTTCATTTGCACAGGATTGAGGATGGCCTCATCTTTGCTTTGTAAGGGACTAGGAATGGCAAGTCTATGTGCTTTCTGGTCAGATCAAACCTCTCTCTCATGTATGGGGGCCAGACATTTGGGCTCAAGGACAACATGGCATCCTTTCCCAAATAACTTAATTTTATTCATAACAGTCACAAGCAGCCCAAGAGATGTGTTTTAGACTTTTGGATTTCGATAAAGAAGATGTGTGTTAAACAGATTGTCTTCTTCACTAGGAAGAGAAGGTATGAGCAACAACCCAAGCAGCTCCAGTTTGGAGCAGACTTGCAATTTCACAATTCATCATCAGTTTCTGTCCTGCCCGTGACTTCCTTTACTCTTACTGTCACCTTGTCCCACACACGTCCCACCATATGTTCTCACGAGATGCCTATAAAACAGCGCTGACACTAGGTAGCTGAAATTTACACACCCATCTACATTTTGTGCGGCCCGTGCTTGGCTTTCTTGAAATGTATCTCTTGGCTTCAGTCTCCTGCCTCTGAGATGCCAAGGGCCAGGAGACTATCCAAATGAAAGTCTTATTCTGAAAGCTGTGCAAATTTCACATACAGCAATACCTGGAATGTTTACAGGGACTTGTCCTCACTGGAAGCAATCAATTTGTAAAGTGCATGGCAAAGCCCCACCTGGAGAAGCAAATCCCATCTACATTTGCATAATGTTCCATCACTTTTGAACCCTGGCAGCTAATAGCTAGGTTGGCAAGTGGAGGACAAATGAGTTAAGCTGAGGCAGTCACTCAACATTTTTCATCAATAGTATCTTAGCCCATTTTTTTCTGTTGCTATAACAAAATACTGGAGGCCCTACTTTGCGAAGAAAAGAGTTTTATTTAAGTCATGGCTTCAGAGTCTGAAAGTCCAGGACTGCGAAGCTCTGTTTGTTCAGCCTCTGATGAGAGCTCCCCTGGTTGTATCACAATATGGTGGAGAAGCAGAAAGGGAGATGGCTGCGTGCAGGAAGGGCCAAACTCAAGGGGTGGCCTCATGTTATAACAACACACTTTCATGAGGACTTACTCAAGAGAACAGCACTAACTCCTTCCAAAGGCAGCACCTGCGATGACCTAATCACCTTCCAGAAGGACCCATCTATTCAAATTTCCACCACCTCAATGCTGCTACACAGAGGACTGAGCTTCCAACACATGAACAGACACCCTCAGACAACACCCAAACCATAGCAAGCACCACCAGCAGCTCAGGGATTTTAGTTCACTGAGTTTTCCCCCATTTGTGTAAAACAATCACACTGGAATTTGAGAGGAAAGTTAAAAACGTTAAATTTTTCTGAAAATGTTGAGAGCTGAACGACGTCATCTGTTTCTTTCTCAGTTTTCTTGTGTTGAGTGAGGGGAGTCTTAACTGCGTTGAATGAGTCCCCTCCCTACTTCCTCTCCCATCTCCCCCTCATTCTCTTCCCTTCAATAAATTACTATTGCTTCACAAGTTAGGTACCACTTTCAGGACTCCAGAGTACTATTAAGTCACTGCCTCATCAGCCTGTTGGCTTTACTTGTACGGTGCACTAACACCTACTGTTGTGCATGTATGTGTACAGCTCCCCTTCCCTGCACAGGATTCGTGTATTTCTTTGTTTATAATTGCATCCCATTTCTCCTATACATCCTGAGGTAGGAAGTAATGAGTAATGATCAGTTATCTCTCCTGATTTTCCAAGTTAGTAAATGGGATGTAAAAGCTAGGCTATTTTACCTGAAATTACCTAGAAAGTCAGGGGCACAAACTCTGCTGTGGTTTGTTTTTTGTTTTTGTTTTGTTTGTTTGTTTGTTTTTGTACTGGAGATGGAACCCAAGGGCATTCTACCTCCAAGCTACACCTCCCTCCCTTTTTATTTTAAAACAGGGTCTCCCTAAATTGCTGAGGGTCTCATTAAGTGCCTAAGGCTGGCCTTGAACTTGTGATCCTCCTGTCTCAGTTTCCCAAGTACTGGGATTACAGGCACGTGCCATTGTGTGGAGCCAATGGCACAAACACTTAACGGAGCTCATTTTATGCTTGTTCTGACACAAAGTAAGAACCCGTGGTGATTCACCCTGCCATGTTGGCAGAATTACGCACAGAATAATGAATGGCGGGAGACTTGAGTCCTGGACTGGGAAGGAAACACCTGGTTTCCAGCTGACTTTGGCATCACCAAGCTGGGCAGAATCTTATAAGCTCTCTGACCCAAGTGTCCCCTTCTCTAAAGTAAGAGAGTTCAGAGCAATGACCTCAAAGGATGTTTGCTGTTTGAGCCATCTCCTTTCCTATGATTGATGTGTGACAGCCATAGGTTAAGTGGATTCTGAGAAGGGGGCTGAATGTCCCACACCCTAGGGATAATGACTTTTTCACTGTCATCTCAGTGTCACTGCCAATGGCACCCCCTTCGCTGTTAAAGATAATTCAGTTTGGACGATAGTTATGAGTAAACCAAAATACAGCAGATGCACCCCAACTTCTTCTTAGTCTAGTATAAGCAGGGGTGCCGAAGCTGCCATCCGGGTGATGGACTTTGCAGAGCAGTGTCGCAGAGGCCCCCCTTCTGAAAAAGCGCAAACCCTGCAAATACTCCAGAGATCTGAAATTTGTCGTGTCCGCTGCACAGCTGGGAGAGAAATCCACACCACTTGCTCGACTGTGTTTATGGAGGATCTGTTAAATATGTACCTAAATTGAAATCCATGTCAGTGGAAATGCAGGTTTCACATTTCCTGCTGCTGAGAAGCAGGACTTTATGGATTGACTCTTGATTTTTGGTCATTCAAAGTGATCTAACTTGAACTCTTTACAAATGGAATTTAGTACTCTGGAGCAGAGAACTGGCTTTGTTAAAACAACAACTGAAGAAGAGGTTCCTACTTCTCCAAGGAGTCGACTAGGGGCCTGCTCGGTGCAGTGTCTGACTGTCTCCTGCCCCATCTGTGGATAGATCCTTTCCTCTCCAGCCGAAGTTTCCTTTCTGCAGTGTCATGGTGTTTTGATTTTTCCCAGGTGGTGTGTGAGTGAGACTGTGACCTCACTGTGGCAGCACCTGGGCATCGCAGAGCACAGACACTACGTCTAGGGCAACTAGCGAAGGAAACACTTCCATGGACGTTACATACATACGTGAGAATACCAATGCCAGTCTCGATGTCAGGTATGGGAAGGGGGATGGGGAGGGAGCCGGGGGAAAGCTCACCAACTGCTGTGTGCATGTGTGTCACTATCACTATTGACTACATTATAATGTGAGACTATAAGACTGTAATGCACCAATAAAAGTATAAAAAGGAAATAAAAAAGAAAAAATCAAATTATATTAAAAAAAAAGAAACTATGTCTAGTCCAGTCCTAGATATAAGTGGCAGAGGGCAAGGTTTATGTCTTTTTTTGTGTGTGTGGCACTGGAAATAGAAACCAGGGCATTCTACTCTGAGCTATACTCCCAGCCCTATTTTATTTTTTATTTTGAAACAGGGTTTCACTAAGTTGCAGAGGGTCTCACTAAGTTGCTGAGGCTGGACTCGAACATGCGATCCTCCTGTCTTAGCCTCCCAAGTACTGGGATTACAAGCATGTGCCACCAGCCTGGCTCATGTCTTTCTTTTAACCTGAAATATTAGCACAGACCAGTCAATCGACTGCATGCAAGTGGCCTGCAGCCACCATGTCAGATTTCCCTCCCCCAGGGTGGATCCTCAGCTCATACCTGTGGAATCCTGCTGCTCACCCAACACAGACCTTCCCTCTAGAACCTCTGACAGGATCTCTGGATGCCTGTCCCCTCACACCCTCCCAATGAGGAGAAGCTTACCCCTCACATGGCAGCCCTGCCTCTATTTGTTGGGCAAGATAACACAGGGGGGCTAGCTCCAAAGCCTGAGAGAATCACCTTGTAAAAACCGAAGCCTAGAACAAGGCACAGTGGTGCACACCTGTAATCCCAGTACTTGGGAAGCTGAGAAAGGAAGATTTCAGGTTCAAGGCCAGCCTCAGCAATTTAGCAAGACCCTGTTTCAATTTTTTTTTTTCTTTTTGCGGTGCCGGGGATTGAACCCAGGGGCGTTCTACCTCCGCGCTACACCCTCGGCCCTATTTTTTTATACTTTATTTTGAAACCGGGTCTCACGAAGTTGCGGAGGGCCTCACTAGGTAGAGAGAGAGAGACAGACAGACAGAGAGAGAGAGAGAGAGAGAGAGAGCTGAGGCCGGCCGTGAACCTGGATCCTCCGGTCTCCGCCTCCCAAAGTACTGGGATTACAAGCGTGCGCCACCACGCCCGGCCCTGTTTCAAACTTTTAAAAAATGGGGCTGGAGGTATAACTCAGGGATAAAACGCCCTTGGGTTCAATCCCCAGTACCACAGGAAAAAACACAAACAAATTAAAAAACAACAACAACAAAAAAAAACAGAAGCCCAGGCAGAAGCAACCTGCATTTGCCCAGGATGGTATGAGGAGTGCAGGGCACTCCCTGATACACACAGAGCAAGGCGGTGTTGGGTTCTTCTCTTCCGGGTAGATATGGCCGTCCATGTTCTCAAAAGGAAAAACTCACTGGGCATAAATCCAAAGCTAGAATGGAGTTTCCAAACAAACCACATCTGAGGTCTCCTTTGGGTGCACCTCTTTGGGTGCCCGGGGTGCCCAGTGCCCTCCTCGTGCAGGATGGCCTCTGCCCATGCTGCGGTGGGATGGGACTCAGCTCTCTCAAACCACGAGCTGACTTCTGCTGTCCCGTGTTCTAGCCCACTGCTCCCAGCCTGTTCAGAAAGTTCTTCAGTACACATTTGACTGTGACTAATATGCTGATTTACAAGTTGTAAGCAACCCCTAGCCAAGGAGAAAGGCTGGTGGGAGTCTCTGTGGAACCACAGACAGGAGCCACAGAACGCTGTGCTGTGCCACAGGAAGCCCCAAAGCCATTAACAAGCTGAGGCGACAGACACATGGTTAGAAGGTGAAAAGTAACCTTGGGGAAATGAGCCATTAACTTGGGAGAGAGGAGAGAAAGCAAGTGAGAAGTGTAATAGCAGAGTGCGCAGGGCTCAGCCTCAGCACTCAGCCCTCGTTCCAGATCCTTGCGGAGCATCTGGGTCTAGACAACTTGGGGCCGGTGTGATGCCTACGGAACTTTTTTGGGCATTAAGTTGCTTGGGTAGGATGGCTAATGAGCTGGAAGGGCCCCGAAATTCTTAATCTCATCACACCTTGCCAACAGGTCCATAACTTGAGAGATTTTAAAATATTCACTTCAAAGCCGGGCGTGGTGGCGCACGCTTGTAATCCCAGTACTTGGGAGGCTGAGACAGGAGGATCTGGGTCCGCGGCCAGCCTCAGCTATTTAGTGAGGCCCTCTGCAACTTAGTGAGACCCTGTTTCAAAATAAAGAATAGAAAATAGGGCTGGGGTGTAGCTCAGAGGTAGAATGCCCCTGGGTTCAATCCCCGGTTCTGCAAGAAAACAAAACAAAAAAAAAACATTCACTTCAAGAAAGTATCATCCGCCAGTTGTAGTGGTGCACACCTGTAATCCAGTACTTGGGAAGCTGGAGGAGGATCGCAGGTCTTAGGACAGCCTCAGCAGCAGAATGAGACTCTCAGCAACCCAGTGAGACCCTGTTTCTAAATAAATAAATAAATAAGGCTGAAGGTGTAGCTTGGAGATAGAATGCCCCCTGGGTTCAATCCCCAGCACCACACACACACACACACACACACACACACACACACACACACACAAAGGACCATCCAACTCAGAAGTAGCCATCAACCATGGGGAATCAGGAGAGATCATTTTAGAGTCCTCCTGAGGCTAATCCACGAGGCCCTGCCTTATATTCTGATGTATAATATCATTGGCCTTGGGAAATTCTTCCTCATGCAAAAAAATAAATCATAGTTTATTTTAGTTTACCCCAATACCATTTTTGTCTTATTAATTTTATCAGAGGAACAGTGAGAGGTGTTAGAAGGAAAAGTCGACTTGGATAGATGTGAATTCCTGGGATTTATAGCTGTGTAACTTGGGACAAAATAATCAACTCTGTTTCCTCATTTGTAAAACATAGATAACAATGACCATCACTCAGGATGTTGTAAGAATTAAATAAGATAAAATCCAGGGGAATCACTGGTGCTGTATCTGACCCTGAGGACCCTAAATAAGTACCAGTTATCTTGGAATCTCTTTCTGCCTCTTCAACATGAATATATATTAAATTAGCTATGTGGTGCGCTGGATGGTGGGAGACAGTTTTCTTGGGGTATGTGGCTGAGATAAGGTAAGGGGCTTAGGACACAAGGCCCTTCTCAGTGTCTGGATGGTGAGCACTCCATTCCCCACTCAACTCTCCTACAATGTACAAGCTACCTGGGACCAAGGTCTCCACCTGTCTGTGCTTGTTCTGTTGTTGACCTGGGTGTTGCTGCCCAAGGTCACTCAGAAGAGAAGGTGCCCGTGTGCCCCTGTCTGCTCTTGTGTCTCCGATCTCTGTCTTCTCCAGGCTGATTCTGAGCTGGGCAATGACACTTGGGGCCAATGGTCAGGTACCATGTCTGTGGAAATAGCACTTGTAACTTGGGTCTGGGAACAGCATCATTTACAAGCCACGGTAGAATTTCTGCATTTCATTCCAGGAAGAGACAAACAATTTCTCCCTGCCTTTTGTTAGTCTACCTATACTCTGGCATGCAGAACATAGTTGCACATTATTTTCTCTGAAACTTCCTACAACACTTAAATGAATAATTCTACAGTGTTTTCCTTACAAATAAATTTTTTAAAAAGAAGTTCCGGGATTCTCACCTGGTGTCTTGCTTTGATGGAATGCAAGAATTTGACCTTCACTTTCAGGAAGGTCTGAAAGTGACCTTCCTGAGAAATATTATTGAGTGAAGGCAAAAGCCATAAAATAAAATAAGCACAGAAAACTCAGTTCTTACGGGGTGCTATCAATAAATGATCAAAAGAAGCAGCCCAATGACTGGCTGTGGAGCATCTAACACAAAATTCAGTGTTCACTATAGAGAGTTCTCAGCGCTGAACATTCCTACCAAAAACATCATAGTTTTACAAATTATGGTTTTATTTTCACACCCATCTCTTTCTTTGGGAAGCAACCAGGTCTCTAATGATGCAATTTGTGTTTGCATGGGACATTATATCATGTCCTGTCATGATACCGTGTATCTTCAAGGACATGATGTCACACTTCAGAATCAATATTTCTTAATGGGCATTTCAACAGCTCTTGGAGGGATATCTTTTGAAGGACGGGGCGGCAGAGGGATCAGAAAAGAACCATACCTCATGGGATGTGATGCCTGCTTCTCTTTGAGTTCAATCACATTGAGAATATTGGGGTTTTTTGGTTTTTTGTATTTTGTTTTTTGGTACTGGGGATTGAACCCAGGGGCATTCTACCTCTGAGCTACACCCCCAGCCCTATTTTTTATTCTTTAATTTGAAACAGGGTCTCAGTGAGTTGTGGAGGGCCTCACTAAGTAGCTGAGGCTGGCCGCGAACCCGGATCCTCCTGTCTCAGCCTCCCAAGTACTGGGATTACAAGCATGCACCACCATGCCCGGTGAGAACATTGTTTAGAGTCCCATTCTTTCCAAGGTTCCCAGGTCATCCATCTGTAAAATGGTATGAAAAATATATTTGTTTAAAATAATCCTCCAGCTCAGAAGTCAGCAAACATTTCCTGTAAAGGTCCAGATGGTAAATATTTCTTGGTTTGTTCAACCCTGTCATGGTCATGCAAAAGTATCCATAGGTAGTAAGTAAATGAATGGGCAAGGCTGAGTTGTAATAACACTTTATTGAAATTGGATGTCATATAATTTGCATATGTCATGAAATATTATTCTTCTTTTGAGTTTTGCAATTATATAAACATAAATGTAAATTTGGAGCTCACATAAGATATACAAAAATAGGCTATGGGTAGGATTTGGCCTGCAGTGTCTAGTTGGCTGAATTTTGCTCCAAGGAAAGAAAATTTTCTGTACCAAAAAAAAAAATGCATAACATTTTTTTTTCAGTTTAAGGCTTGTTCAGGATGACTCATTCAAACTTTGACTTGTCTTTCACGATTTGTCACTGATAACCTAATGAGGAATCATAAAATTGGGATGGGATTTTATCTCTCTCTAGAGGAGTAAGGACCTTCTGAAAGCAGAGAAATAGCTGTGTGTGCGCGCACATGCTTGGTAGACAGATGAACTTACATGTGTATAAACTACGGCATATACATGGTAGGGAGTGGGATTCGGTGAGAGAGAGGGTTCTTTCAAAATTATCAGAAGCAGCAGAGCTATACTCCCTCTGTTTAATAATCACAGAGTTGGACTCACAACACAACTCTTATCAAGCCATTTCGGTGGGGTCTGCATCATTTCACCCATTTCAACAAACTGTCGCAGTGAGGAGAGAGATTAGACTGTGTATGTTTATTCTCTGTGGAGTTATGGCTGTGTTTTCTTCAAGAGAATGAGATATGGAAATAGAAGTTTACTTAGTCCCGTCTCTGATGGATTCCTGTGACAGGGAAAAATCATGCTGTCTGTGCTCCTGCGCTCAGGTGACTGGAAGTGAGACCGCACAGTGTCCTTCCCTCTAGAGATGCAAATTCCTGAAGGAGAGAAGGGGCCTTGTGCTCTCTACTCTGATATATCTGGGACTGGGAGAGGCCTGGGGCAGAGGCCTGCAAAAACAGGAACAGAGAGGGAAGACAGCTAGTGCTGGAAGAGGCCCTTAAAATTGTTCTTTTTCACTCAAAGGGAAGAGACAGTAACCGTGATCGAGAGAGAAGGTCGTGACTGCCTGAGGTCTCCCAGGATTAGGAGACCAGGGGCAGACAGAAAGGCTGAAACAAGGTGGACCAGCCCAGGGCACCTCTGCCACTGCTGGTGTGTGTGTGTGGGGGGGGCTCATAGACTGGCCTTTGGCCAAAAAGAATGACAAAGGTGACCCCTCAACTTCCCCACCTAGTGACCAAGCTCCAATAGACTCTTTCCTGGCAACTGCATGGGGTGTCCGATGAGCCTGTTCCCCTACCAGGACTTACAGCCAGCCTGGGTGGGGCCACCCAGCTATAAGTCACAGGGCCTGGGGTCAGTCCCAGGCCCATACCATCTTTCCAAAGTATCAAAGGGATATCTTAGCAGAAATCTTCTTCTGGACACTCCAGTGAAGACCCAGCCTTGATGAGAAATTTAATTTTTCTGAAGCTTTGAGAGGCCCAGTACGATTACTCTAAAGCCCAGATAGGACAAGAGACTGACCTCATCCTGCTATGTCCCCTCGTGGACAATAGTTGAGAGCAGACCCATGCTTCCTGCCCCACCTCCACCCCTGCATACAGGGTGCTGCTGGGACAAAGGGAAAATGATCAGGCTTGGGTCTAGCACCCAATTACATCCCTGCTTTCCCTCTTTATGCTGGAGGTTCCTCACCTGCAAAAGGTGCAGTGCTGGGGAAGCCGAGTCTGAGCTCTTCCATACCTGTGTGCCCTGAGAAGCACTGGGCACTCTCACATGACCTTGGATTTCAGACAGCTTTGCTTCACTGTCATGCTTTAATGTGGAATGGAAGATAATGGCAACCTGTCAGAGGGGAGACATTGGCCATCTAGACACATGTATCTAAGGCATTGACTTTGAAACTCTGCATGCCTATTGACCAAAACAAGAAAAAAAGGCTTGTACTACAACTTAGTACCTACACCAGGCCACTGATTTGGATGGGTTTTTCTTATTGAATCTTTGCAAGGACCACATTAGAAAATCGAAATCCAAGTTATAGCGCCAGTAGGCAGCAGGGCCAGTGTCGGAAGCTGGGTCCATTTGGCCCCCAATTATCCATTATGCTCAAGACAAAGATAAGATACATCAAATCTCCACTTAATAAAAATAACAATAAAACGACCAACAGCAAACTCTGTGTTCCCTCTCCTACTGATTATGTGTCTTTCCTTTAATCTTAGGACCAACTTAATAGCAAAATAGCAAAAATAGCTATGGACCAACTTAATAGCAAAATCTCCTTTGCAACTGTACTTGGGGGCTGTGCCAAGGAACCTTGACACCCCCAGGGAGTCAACAGGCACTGAAGTGGCAGAATGCAGCTTGCCAGAGCCTCATTATTGAGTTTTCCCTGAGATCTGGGCTCTGCGTGTGCTTCTCGCTGTGCCCCTGCCCAAACTGGCCAGAGGTGGCCAGGGTGCATTTCTTCTTAGGATCACAGGCCATCCCCAAGTGCTGTCAGTGAAATATGTTCTCACAAGGAGCCTATTGCCAATAAAGGCCAGATGGACATTTTCAATGTTGATGTAACATTGTGTGGGGGAGCCACAAAGGAAAAGAGAAGGAGAGATGGTCCCAGGCTTCAGGGTTCATGTGTACGCGTCCATTGACACTGAATGCCTGGTGCCTCCAGTCTGCCTCCCGCTATCACAGGGAGTCAGTGAAGAGCTACAGCTGCACTGGGGTCAATGTCAGCAAGGCCCAAGGAATGGCCCTGTGGCTAGAATGGAGCCCTCCATGAACTGGGAAGATGGGAGTGGGTGGGAGAATGTGGCCGTGGGGATCCTATGGGAATGGTTCTATCCCCAGATTTCAATTTATCTTGGGTGGAAAAGGAGTTCCCTTCCAATAGCCCAGCCAAGAATGTTGATGTCACAGGGAAAGGGAATAGGGTTTGATTGTGTGTCGCATAGAACTGGGAACAGGCATGTAGAGGGACACTCTTATCAATTAGGTAATGTCTGCTAATGATTGAGGAACCGTGTGGTGCAATACTCCAGCTGTCCAATGTGTTAGCAAACATCTGCAAAAGGCATGGTACCTGTGGGAAAAGGTTTTCTTAGACCAAATCCTAGTGGCCTGAGCCCTAAAAAACCGGTAGACTCAACAGCATTAAAGGTGTCCAAAACAGAAGGACATGGCAGGAATATGAGCAGGCACAGGAGGTAGTACTACTTGGGATTTTGGTTTCAATTCCAAGAAATAAAAATATGCTTGTGCAGAAATGAGACCTATAATCAAATGTTCTTCCCCCTTCCCTATAGCTTTTCTTTCCCCTTTCTTCCTACGTTTTCCCCCATTTCTTCTTTCTTCTTTTCTTCCTTTTTGTTCTTCCTTCCCACCCTTTCCATCTCTCACTATCCTTTCCCTCTTTCCTCCTCATTTTCTTTCTCCCTCCCTCCCCATCTCTCTTCTTTTTTTTCCCTCTTCCTCCCTTACTCTCTTCTCTCTGTCTTCCCTATACTTTTTTCTTTCCTCTCCCTTCCCTGCCTCCCCGTTTTAACTTCTTTGAACTATGGGAACTTAATGATGTTCACAATCTATAAAACACTGGGTTGAAGTGCCTTTCCTGAAGGAAGCCTTAGCTAGGGAAGCAAAGTGAATGGGTAATAAAGTGTGCGACAGACTATGATAGAAGTTGTTGTGGTTTGGATCTGGAGTGGCCCCAAAAAACTCATGTGTTGAAAGCATGAGCCAAGTGCAGGAAGGTTCAGAGGTGGGGTGTGGCTGGAGAAGGTGGATCTCTAAGAGCACGGCCTTGGGGACTATCTGTGTCCCTAGGCCCCTCTTGCTCTCTCTGCTTCTGACCACCATGATGTGAGGGTGGTGTCACTCCCTCCACCATGCCTCAGAGCCTGCTAACTATGAACCTCTGAAACCTCTAAAACAAATATATCTTTCCTCCTCAAAGTTGTTCTTCAAAAAGTTGTTCTTTGAAAAGACCATAAAAATGGTCTTTTCAAAGAAGCAGCTCACATTTATTTCTCAATTGTGCTGTTTTAAATCATTAATTTTCACTTATATCTTTATTTAATTTTTCCTCTTTTCTTATATTTTTAAAATTTTTATAGCTTTATGATTTAATATTTTAATTCTCTAATAAGAAGGAAATTAGGGCTACTAATATTCCTCTCATTATAGCTTTGACCAAACTGCAAATATTTTGTATGGCATATTCTTTCAGACATTACTATCTATATTTGTATTGGCAATTTATTTATTTGCTCTTTGACAAGAATTTTAGAAAAAGTAGATAATTTATCATTTATAAGTAGTTTGAGATTTACTTTAAGTAATGTTGTAATTTCTGATACTACATGGTGACCAATAATATTGCCTGTAGATTTTTTTTTTAACTTTTGGAAAACTCTGAGATTCTTTGAGAAGTCTGGTCCCAAACTGGTATCTCATTTTTTTTTTTAATTTTAAAAAGGGAGAAGAAGCTGGGCATGGTGGTGCATGCTTGTAATCCCAGTACTTGAGAGGCTGAGACAGGAGCATTGCAGGTGCAAGGTGAGCCTCAGTAATTTAGTGAGGCCCTCTGCAACTTAAAGAGAGAACCTGTTTCAAAATAAAAAATAAAATAGGGCTGGAAGTGTAGCTCAGAGGTAGAATTCCTCTGGGTTCAATCCTTAGTGCCACACCAAAAAAAAAAAAAAAAAAGAAAAAGGTTAAATTTACTTAGAATTCTAATTTTACTTGTTTCTCAAATATTTAAAGGAGACTCACTGTGATTGATTGACTAGATTTCCCCAAACACTAATTCTCCTATGCTAACAGAACTCTCTCAGCCTCAGTGTCCTGTTCCTTTTATCTTGGAGTCTCTCTCTCTCTCTTTCTCTCTCTCCCCCTCTCTCCTCTGAAACGCTATACCTATTAAACACTAATTCCTCCTAGCCACTGGTAACCACCCTTTTACTTTCTGTTTCTATGATTTTAACTGATTTAGATATTTCATCTGAGTGGAATCATACAGTATTGGTCCTTTTGTGACTAGCTTATTTCTTTTAGCATAAGCTCCTCGAGGCTCAACCCTATTGTCACATGTGACAGGACTTGTTTCCTTTTTAAGGCTGCATTACATTCCATTGTATGTACATACCACATTTTCTTTAACCTTTCTTCTTTTTTTCCATATATAATGTGACACAATGCATTCCTTTTATATCAGGTCTACCCTATAAAGCATGTCTTGCCATGTCTTGTTCCACGTGGAATATAGTGTTTAATTGTATTTTCTCTCAGAACTGTTCATAAAGCTGTTATTCATCTTCAGAAAGTGATCGAGGAGAAAGAAACTTAAGAAGACAGGAAAGAAGAGGGAAACACTGTGTCACCTCATCCACTGGCACTTTTTGACTCCTCACATTAAAATCATGACTACTACTTTCTATTTTTTGGTAACCATGTGCTATACTTTTGATTGAAGCTTTACTTTAATGTATTTGCATGTCTATCTCTGAGATTTAAATAATTTTTCTATTCCACATGAAACTGTTGACCTATTATTCCATAAGTTTAACCTACTTTTTAATATATTGCTATAATCTGTATATTTCATCCTAAATATGACTTACTCTTTTGTGCATTCTGGTTTTCGTACTTCCTGAATTTTTTGTTCATTTTTGTTTTTAATGCAGAATATATTTTATTTTATCATCCTTAGTGAATAATACATTCTTTTTTTTTTTTTTTGCGGTACCGGGGATTGAACCCAGGGGTGTTCTACCTCCGCACTACACCCTCGGCCCTATTTTTTTTATACTTTATTTTGAAACCGGGTCTCACGAAGTTGCGGAGGGCCTCACTAGGTAGAGAGAGAGAGAGAGAGAGAGAGAGAGAGAGAGCTGAGGCTGGCCACGAACCCGGATCCTCCGGTCTCCGCCTCCCAAAGTACTGGGATTACAAGCGTGCGCCATCACACCTGGCGAATAATACATCTTAAATTGCAATAGTTATTACCATATGTTGTTTAAAAGATCACTCACATTAAGAAGGCGAGTGCAGTTTAAGCCCAGTGCTGTCAACAGCCTGTGCTGACTGCCCTTGGTGGTATGCTTTATGTTCAGCAATGGTCGATTCCTGTTCTCAGGTGTGTGGTTCAATGGTGGATTGATATCCATAGCTTTCAATCCAGCTTCCAGTACTTTCCAGGCTTTCACCAATGTGTCATCCTCTGGAGGAGCCATTCTCTGCTCTCTGTAGAGTAGAATATGAAAAGGGAGGCATTGCTTTCAAGCTTCTCACCGCCATCATGCCAGCTGTCCCTATTTCTGGTGACTGTCATCTCCCAGAAACCATCTTGTCTAAAGCCTCATTCTTGGCTTCTAAGAGTTGGCTGAGGAAGGGACATCGGTTGGGAACACGACACTTGCTGCTTTGCAGGTCAACAGCCACGTGGACAGAGGAAGGTGCGGCCAGCCTGGGTTTGCACAGGATCTCAGAACTGGACACACCTTCAGAGCTGTACAGAGTGTAGGTCAGATGGCACTGGATGTGGACTGTCCTGGGAAAGGGGCCTGAGCCTGGGCAAGGCAGCTGTCTTTAGCTAGGCCCATCCCCAAGAAGGTTCAGCTGAAGGCTGTGTTCTGGCAGAACTCCCAGTAGCTGGACGAGGCTGTCTCCCATCCTGAAGGGGGAACGAGGTGACACGCCACAGCATCCACATCACAGTCCTGTCATTCATGTTCACTTTCCACATTCTCTGTCTCCCCACCGAGCTGTGAGCTTCATGAGAGCTGAAGCTGTATCTGTCTTGTTCAGTGTGCATCTCCAGTTTCCGCATGACTTTTTTTTTTTCGGTACCGGGGATGGAACCCAGGGGCGTTCTACCTCCGCGCTACACCCCTGGCCCTATTTTTTATACTTTATTTTGAAACCGGGTCTCACGAAGTTGCGGAGGGCCTCACTAGGTAGAGAGAGAGAGAGAGAGAGAGAGAGAGAGAGAGACAGGGAGAGAGAGCTGAGGCTGGCCGCGAACCCGGATCCTCCGGTCTCCGCCTCCCAAAGTACTGGGATTACAAGCGTGCGCCACCACACCCGGCCTTCCACATGACTTCTAGTAGTCTTACTAAACATTAGTTGAATAAATAAATGAGTGCCACATCTTTAGATATGAGAAAGGGCTGAGGCTGTGAGTAGAGACAACTGTAAGGAGGAAAGGAATCTCCTGTCTCATATAAAAAGAAAAGATGTTATGAGATACAGGAAAACTATTTAAATGACCCTCAAATCTACAAAAAAAAAAAAAAGGGAAGACAAAGTAGAGAGCATAGAGCGATTCTCCACATCTCATTTGAGAAAAGCAGCTGGGAATTATGGGGAGAATATTTATGACCTTCAAATCTAAAGGGAAATATAAAATAGTTGCCTGGTGCAGAGATTTCCACTTTTCTGCGGTTGGAGCACAATCTCATGATTTCCCGACAGACCCTGCATCCAGATAAATCCCCCTGTATCTCATGTGTGCATGTGTTTATTATGGTGAATTAAAACACATTTTATATTTATAATATGCATGTTATAAACATAATTTTCAAAGATCTCAATGTTCTATATTTTATATTTTATATCATAAAATATTAAGTATTTATATAAAATATATTTTACAAATATTTTATATTTTATGATATTGAGGCATTTGGAAATACCTGAACATCTAGAAAATCTGACTCCGGGGACGTCCCAGATGTTTAATCAGACAAGCCCATGGAAAGACCCAGTTTGGCTCCACTGTCTCCTATCCCATCCATGGGGCTGCTGCTTCAGGCTGAGAGGCTCTGGTATGCTCAGTGGCTCATAGGCCCTGGCTCCAGATACAGTTGCTTCTTGCTTTCTCTGCTCCCAGACCTAGCCCATCCTCCCCAAAGACTAACTCATGAGCAAAGCAAAAAAAGAGCCCATAAAACTGAGAAAGACAGCAGAAGCTCAGGGAGAGTCCGAAGGCTCAGAGGGAGTTTGGCAGACGGCACCTGCCTCACCAGCTGGGGGACCTGAGCTTTGAGGTGTGGCATCTCATTCCACAAGAGCTTCCCACAGAGGGGAAATTGCAACGTGCGTGGGGGGGCATGTTGCAATTTCCCCTCTGTGAGAAGCTCTGATAAAAAGAGAGAGGTGTTCTATATCACTTTCTGGCTATTTATGGTTTTCAATAATTTTTGTTGGCACTTTATAATTGTACATGATAGTGAGATTCATATTGATAAATTCATAAATGAACATACCGTTATTTGATTTCTTTCCTTCCCCATACCTCACCTTTCCCTCCCCTTCTCCTTCCCCCTGCATGATAGCGAGGTTTATAATGATACATCCTGTACACTCATAACATAATTTGGTCTGTTTTCTTCCCTGTACCTCCCCTTCTGCCCCACCTGGGGCTTCTTCTTCGGCTCTCCACCAGGCCCCTGTGCGGGGCACAAGGGAGGCCCTCATCCACAACAGCCCCTCGTGGGGTGCTCTCTCAGGCGGTCTGCACAGCAAGTGAACACACATATCGTAGCCTGTGTGGATTTATTCGTGTTTCCTGTATCAGTAAAGAGACGGAACTGTAGCACATTAAATATTTACAATTATCAGAGAAAAGACAGCACACAGCATGGAACCAAGATAAGAATACAGTTTTAAAATATTTACAACGAACACATCTTGGTCCTTCTTCTTCTCTCGGGCCTGGCATTTGAGGTCTCTGATCTCTATATTATATTTTCTTTCCAGATCCCCCATAGTTTTGAAAATGTCTGGCAGAGCCTCACAGCTAAGTCTAAAGATGACTGTTACAGAGATGGGAGACATTTGAGGAATTTGACTCCTGAGCCTCCAAGGAGGAGGCCCTTCCTCAGTCTCTAGCTGATGCACGCACCTTCTATGTAGGCCTCAATCAAGTTGGTAGGTGATCTATTGATGGTCCTCCCTGGAACAGTGCCGGGAGGAGGGAATGTCAGGCTATTGGACCTGTACTAACCAGGAGAACTGATTTGCAATGGTCTCTCTTTTTTTTTTTTTTTTTTTTTTTTT
>PVJS01009937.1:0-49173 GCA_004027185.1 Glis glis
GGATGGAACCCAGGGCTCTGTGCATGCTAGACAAGCACTCTACCACTGGGCTTATACCCTCAGTCTGGAGTACCTTTAAAATTGATACATCCAAAATATGAAATAAAAAAAGATACATCCACATCTAAATATTTTCATTAAGTTTTTTTTTTTTTGGTACTGGGAATTGAACCCAAGGGCATTCTGCCTCTGAGCTACACCCCCAGCCTTTTTTATTTTTTATTTTGAAACAGGGTCTTGCTGAGTTGCTGAGGCTGGTCATGAACCTGCCATCGTCCTGTCTCAGCCTCCCAAGTACTGGGATTACAGGTGTGCACCACCACACCTGGCTTAAGAAATTTTTATACAGAGTCACACACATTCTGTTCTTACCTTGTTTTTGTTTTTTTTTGTGTGTTTTTTCCCTGTTTGTACTGTGTGCTGCACATCCTCCACATGAGCATGTACAGTTCTACCTGAAGCTTCTTAGGGCTGCCTGGTGTCCTGTTGTATTTTTGTGTCATGATTGATGGGTAGCTGGGCTGTTTATGGTTTTCTATTACTGCAAATAATGCAGCGGCCTTCTTGGACCACTCCATCTGAAGTAGCTGCAGGGCTGGTGTCTGGTGTCGCAACCATTTTTTAATTCTCTGCAATGCAATAGCCTGTTATCTGCGCCTTTTTTAGGGTCTACTATACTGCCTGCCACTTAACAGATACTAAATCAATTTTATGGGAAAATAAATATTGTAGTAAATATTTTTATGGTTAAGTTGTTAGAGTTTAGGTGATTTCTACCAGGTTAAAAAATTGCTACTGTAAACTGTTAGAACATAGATAAATGACTCTACTGTGTAATAGAAACTCATTTTTTTCTTTTATTTATTTATTTATTTATTTATTTATTTATTTAGTGCGGAGATACTGGGGATGGAACCCAGAGGTCTACCTCTGGCTACACCCACAGCCCTGTTTTATTTTTTTATTTGGAAACAGGCTCTCGCTAAGTTGCTGAGGCTGGCCTCAAACCTGTGATCCTCCTATCAAAGCCTCCCAAGTATTGGGATTACAGGTGTGCACCAACACATCCAGCTTAGAAACTCACTTATAATAACTCTTGATACACTTACCGTTTTTAACAAATCCTGGGGGTTTTTTTTTGTTGTTTTTTTTTTTTTTTTGCAGTACCAGGGATTGAACCCAGGGGCTTTCTACCTCCGAGCTACACCCCCAGCCTATTTTTTATACTTTATTTTGAAACCGGGTCTCACGAAGTTGCGGAGGCCTCACTAAGTAGCTGAGGCTGGCCGTGAACCCAGATCCTCCGGTCTCCGCCTCCCAAAGTACTGGGATTACAAGCATGCGCCACCACGCCCGGCTTGAAGGCTTCTTAAATGAAATAAAAACCCAGGATTTAGCCTCAGCGCTCTCTCTCTCTCTCTCTCTCTCTCTCTCTCTCTCTCTCTACCTCTACTTAGTGAGGCCCTCTGCAACTTCGTGAGACCCAGTTTCAGAATAACGTATAAAAAATAGGGCCGGGGGTGTAGCGCGGAGGTAGAACGCCCCTGGGTTCAATCCCCAGTACCGCAAAAAAAAAGAAGCCTTCAAAAAGTTCCCACATTACATCTGCAAGTTTTCAGGTATAGGATTGCTAATGTAATTTGGGTATAAGTGTAGCTCTTCTTAGAAAGTTGCTCAAACTGAAATCATCAGGGATGTCAATTGGTGTGACTCAGTTTCCCCGATTTTAGCAGAGTATTTTAATTATGTAGTGTGGGAGGAAATTGATAGTTGTGTAGTTGAATTTTCTGTCCACCAGGGTGAGCTAGTTGCCCTAAAAAATATCAAAAGAAGCCATTACCTTTGATTTAAATGCTAACTTGCTCTCTTTTGATAAATTGTAGCTTGTTCTCAGTCCAGTTTTCTATGTCAGCAGTGCTTTGAGTGAGTTCTCTCTGGATAATTTTAACAGGAGATTAAGCCAGTAGTCCATCCTTTTCACCACTGGCTCTCCTGACCCTTCATCTCATCCATGACTTACAGTCAGGCTGCTACAGGTGCACCCGCAGTCGGCTAAGCTAAGTCATTCTGAAAACCACCTCTTTCAGCTGGGCGTGGTGGTGCATGTTTGCAATCCCAGTACTTGGGAGGCTGAGACAGGAAGATCACAGGTTTGAGGACAACCTTCGCAAGTAGTGAGTCTCATCAACCTAGTGAGACCCTGTTTCAAAAACTAAAAATAAAATAGGGCTGGGAGTGTAGTTCAGAGGTAGAATGCCCCTGGGTTCAATCCCCAGTACCACAAAAAAAAAGAAATCACCTCTTTTCTTTTTCTTTCTTTCTTTATATGCCACCACACCTAGCTGCTTTTTTTTTTTTTTTTTTGGTACTGGCAGTTGAACCCAGGGTATTCTACCTCCAAGCTACACTATTTATTTATTTATTTATTTATTCATTTATTATTTATTTACACTATTTATTTGTTTATTTTATTTTGAAACAGGGTCTCACTAAGTTGCTGAGAGTCTCACTGACAGCCTTGCTATGTTGCTGAGGCTGTCCTTGAACCTGTGATCCTCCTGTTTCAGCCTCCCCATTACTGGGATTACAGATCTTTGCTACCCCCCCCAGTTTAAAAGTCACCTTTCAAAACAGCAATGGCATGTGTCTAAGGTAGCAGAACTTGAGCTGTGTGGAACAGAGTGTACGTCTTCTAATATGCCAGGTATAAGATTCAGTATAGGATATATGAGAAACATGGGCTCGGGGTTTAACTTCTGACTCCACTACACCCTGGCTCTGTGAGCGTGTGGCTGAGTTGCCATGGAGATCCTGTACCTGCCTCGGGGTAGTCGGTGAGGACTGCACATCGTGAGATGCTGTGCGTCAAATCCTTAGCGTGTTGTGAATGTTAGAAAATGTTACCAGAGAGTAACATCAGTGGTAGGAGGACCAGGAATTGAATGGCTTACCTGTGAAATTACCATCTTGTACATTTTACAAGGCTTTAAGGGAAGTTTTTTGTTAAGGAGATTTTTTCCTTTTTTTTTTTCTTATTCAAATATTTTATTTTGAGACAGGATCTCTCCATGTTGCCCAAGGTGATCTAATACTCCTGGATTCAAGCAGTCTCCCCACATCAGACTCCCTAGTAGCTAGAACTACAGGCATGCACCACCATGCCTGGCTTCCTATTCAAATATTTGAGGTGCCCAGAATTATTGCATGAATAAAATAAATTGTGTTGAACCAAGATAAAGTAAGGGGGAAAAATAAACCATACAACAAGCTTTAAAGTTCTTTGTTCAGCCAGGCGTGGTGGTGCCTGCTTGTAATCCCAGTATTTGGGAGGCTGAGACAGGAGGATTGCAGGTTTGCAGCCAGCCTCAGCTACTTAGTGAGGCCCTCCGCAACTTAGTGAGACGCTGTTTCAAAATAAAGAATAGGGCTGGGGGTGTAGCTCGGAGGTAGAATGCCCCTGGGTTCAATCCTCAATATTGCAAAAAAAAAAAAGTTCTTTGTTCAATCTGGACATGGTGGCACATGCCTGTCATCCCAGTACTTAGGAGGCTGGCATAGGAGGATCACAGGTTCATGGACAGCCTCAGCAATGTAGCAAGACTCTCAGCAACCTAGCAAGACCCTGTTTCAAAACAAAAAATAAAAAATGGGCCAGGGGTGTAGCTCAGAGGTAGAATGCCCCTGGGTTCAATCCCTAATACCAAAAAAGAAAGTTCTGTGTTCACCCAAGGCCTGTGTTGCTACCGAGTCTTTCACCCCTCCTCTTCCTCTACGTCCTTCCCATCCCTCTGGGCTTCTTCTTCTTTGCGTCCTAGCAGTGACATGTTGGACACATTCCCATCAGGTGTTTACAGGCAACTATGACAGCACAGGTGACGGTCACACAAGGTTCATCCTTCATCATGAAATAGTCACCTGTCTTGTTTCAGATTCCACATGAGCCTCAGGTGCTCAACTTTGCTCTTTTCTCCCGGGTTGTACTTCTTGTCCTATTGGTCCTCACCCTGAGTTACAGCAGGGACACTCATCTTCACATCTTCAGCTTCTTAAGGACGCAGCCTTTCTGCCCCAAAGGCTCACTCACTCGCGTGGAGTGCCCCGCTCCCGCGGAGCTCCGGTTTCAGGAGGACGGGCTTACCACGTTGCCTGTGTTGTCCTCCAGCAGTTAATCTCAGCCCAAGAATCTTGGCACGTGATGGCTTGTTATGACACACAGAACATTTATAGTCAATGAGCTTCCTAGCAGGGACATCCCGTTTGGCACCAGCGAGCCCTTCAGTGTTTGCGGAGATCGCTGTCAGTGTCAGTGCGGAAAGTCACAGCGCCATGGGGCTACCCGATCAGGCTGGGGTTTGAATGCAGTATTATTTTCTCCCGGTTCCCTTGATTTGTTTCCAGTCAATATTCAGCGTACTAGACAGATAACCCCTTCCCGCAAGAGGAGCCAGATTGTGGGAGATTGAATCATTGATCCAGACAAGACAGGGATGTTTGGGAGGGACACTTGAAAGTGGCATTTAGAAAGAAAGGGAAGGAGCTGGGTGTGGTAGCACACGCCTGTAATCCTAGTCCTTGGGAGGCTGAGACAGGAGGATCGCAGGTTCAAGGCCAGCCTCAGCAACATAGCAAGACTCAGCAACCTAGCAAAACCCTGTTTCAAAACTAAAAAATAAAAAGAGCTGGGAGTGTAGCTCAGAGGAGAATTCCCCTTGGTTCAAACTCCAGTACCACACACAAAAAACAAAAAGAGCCGGGCATGGTGGCTCATGCTTGTAATCCCAGTACTTTGGGAAGCGGAGACCGGAGGATCCGGGTTCGCGGCCAGCCTCAGCTCGCTCTCTCTCTCTCTCTCTCTATTCCTGTCTCTCTCTCTCTCTACCTAGTGAGGCCCTCCGCAACTTTGTGAGACCCGGTTTCAAAATAAAGTATAAAAAAATAGGGCCGGGGGTGTAGCACGGAGGTAGAACGCCCCTGGGTTCAATCCCTGGTACCACAAAAAAAAAAAAAAAGAAAGAAAGAAAAAAAAGGAAGGGAAGGTTTAAAAGTAACAAAATTAGGAAACGTTTGGGAGGAAAAGCAGCCGCTTTCTATTTGATGGTGGGGGCTACTGGCCGGGCTGTGGGGTTGGAGGGTGATCTTGGGCCCTCGCTCCAGTGCTGGGTCATGGTTTCTTCCCCAAACCTATTGAGCTTTCGGCTGGCTTTTGTTTCGCTGTAGATTATTTTTAGAAGTATAATTAACCGAAATGTGGTGAACTGCACAGCGAAGCTGCTTTGTAGCGTAGCTCAGTCATACAAATGCTTGACAAATGTTACTCATGGTGGCCGGCGTCCAAGTATTGTTGGCACCGCTGCTGGAGGTATTTCCAGTCCTGCTGCTGGGTTAGACCTGATTGTGCACAGACCTCCCCATGCTCCCCCTTGGGCGATATGATTTACAGCTCTAATAAAAAAGGCCTTAGGGAGCGAGCACAAGCTTATGATTTCTCTAGCGATTTCCTGGTTCGTTATTATTGTTATTTATCCTCCCTGGTTTCTTTGCTTGAATTTCAAAATGCGAATGTGTTGCTTTATTATTAATGAGCTAAGTAGGCCAAACTGGAGCTGTAAAATTGCCCAGGAAAAGTTGGTGGTGTTTTAAGATAAGGGTAGGGACACCTCAAATCCCAGAATTCAGAGGAGTGCAGCCCAGTGGACTTTCCTTACGTAATGCAGGCATCGGTAACCGTGTGACGTAAATGCGTCCATACCAGAATCTGCAGTGTCCAGGTCAACTTTCCAGTCATAAAGATATTCAGGCGTGGCTCCTGAAAATGAAGGTGTAAAGAATGAAGGTGTAAAGTGGAAGCGAGTCCCTTGTTAAATGGTTCTGGCACGCTTACTTTGTGATTCAGAATTATGTGAAAGCAGAGGTCTTTATTAGTCAACCAGGGTAGAAAGGCTTTTCTCTAGTGAGATAATATCATCGTGAACACCTGGCACTCTCCTATTAGCTAAATTAATGAGTGTCTGAAAAGCCATGCTTACGGGAATATGGCCTCAAGTCTTCCTGATAAATATGGGTCTGAAGAGCTTGGCCACATATATTTTCTTCCTGCCGGGAGTGCACTCCTTCTTGCAGTTTCCTTAAGCATTAGTCTTTTAAGAATGCTTCACTTAGCCAGGCATGGTGGTGCCCACCTGTAATCTTCGTACTTGGGAGGCTGAGACAGGAGGATCACAGGTTCAAGACCAGCCTCAGCAACTTAGCGAGACCCTGTTTCAAAATAAAAATTGAATAGGGCTAGGGATGTAGCTCCAAGATAGAATGCCCCTGGGTTCAATCACCAGTACCAAAAGAAAAAAAGAATGCTTCCTTGACACCAACTTGTATTATTAAGTTAAAAAAAATACACATTTCTTTTCCTTGCTGGCCAGCAAATTAAATGCATTCTTTTAATTATTTGTCATTTATATAAGCAAAGCTCATACAAATACATTCTTTCCTTTTTTAACATAGGATTGCTAACATGATTGAAAAAATAATTACATAAATACATTTCAAAACCCATTTTTTTACACTAAATATGTTTTAGTGGATAAAGGAATATTGCTTCTAGTAATTTTGTTTGTCTGTTTTTGGTTTTGGTACTTGGGGTTCTACCTTCAAGCTATATCCCCAGCCCAGTTTCATTTCTTATTTGGAAACAGGGTCTCACTGGGTTGCTGAGAGCCTCACTAAGTTGCTGAGACTGTCCTCAAACCTGTGATCCTCCTGTCTCAGCCTCCCAAGTAATGGGATTTCAAGCGTGCACCACCACGCCTGGCTTCTAGTAATTTTTTAATACTTTCATTGGTGCATTATAGTCGCACATCATAGTGTAGTTCACAGTGATAGTGATGTACATGTACACAGCACTTGGTGAGTTCCCCACCCCATTCCTTCCCCACTCCCCCCTGCTTCTATTAATTTAGGTATATTTAATCTGGGTGAGGTGGAAACGCCTGTAATCCCAGTATTTGGGAGACTGAGACAGGATCACAGGTTCAAGGCCAGCCTCAGCAACTTAGTGAAACCCTCAGCAACTTAGCAAGACCCTGTTTCAAAATAAAAATAAAATACGGCTGGGGGTATAGCTCAGAGGTAGAATGCCCCTGTGTTCAATCTCCAGTACCATCACACCCCCCCACACACACAAACACACAGGACAGGCTATGAAACTTGATGTTCAGAGACTAATTTATAATAGTTTACCTAAATTCTAGGCATCAAAGGAACTTAGGAACTATAGTCTCATACTTACTTGCCTTTATTAAATATAAACTATTTTGTTTTATCACTAGCACTGACCAAGTATTTCACGTCGTTGTTTTGGACTGGGTAACCAGTATTTGGTAAAGTAGCTGATATATTAAAAATAGCTTTTTTCTCTTTTAGCAAGAAGCATTTAATAATGGAAAAGGGAAACTACTATATTTGCAACAAAATACAAAAATACTTTGGAGTAATTTTTTAGCTAGAAAAATAAGAGATCTAGGCCAACCTCAGCAACTTAGCGAGACCCTCAGCAACTTAGCAAGACCCTGTTTCAAAAGAAAAAATAACACAGGGCTGGGGGTATAGCTTGGAGGTAGAATGCCCCTGGGTTCAATCCCTAGTACCATACACACAAAAAGGTTGTATTTGGCTACAGCCTTCCAAGACCCTGCACAGAGGACCCAAGCAGAGCTAGCTGGATTCCTGATGCACAGAGACTGTAAGATCATGAACGTATGTTGTGTTCATGTTATACTACAAGAGAAAAATAAAACAGTGACGTAATATTGCGACTTCCGTTAGCATCTATCTGCTGGACTCTGGGCATTACTTCATGAGTTTATTGGGAATCTGGATTTGCCCTTCTGTCAATTACCCATGTCAATGTGTTCTGCCCAGTTTTTTCTACTGGATGGCTTACCTTATCAAAATTTTAGGGATTCTTTGTATATTAGATACAAATCCTAGCCGGGCGTGGTGGTACACGCTTGTAATCCCAGTACTTGGGAGGCGGAGACCAGAGGATCCGGGTTCATGGCCAGCCTCAGCTACTTAGTGAGGCCCTCCGCAACTTCAGGGGTCATCTTAGAATTCTCCCACAGTCTCTCTTTCTTCCTTTCCTTTCTTTTCCTTTCCTTCCTTCCTTCCTTCCTTCCTCTCTCTCTCTCTCTCTCTCTCTCCTCCTCTCTCTCTCTCTCTCTCTTTCTCTCTCTCTCGTACTGGGGATTGAATTCAGGGGATCCTACCTGTGAACTATACCCCCAGCCCTATTTTATTTTATTTTTTATTTTGAAACACAATCTAAACTGCAGAGAGCCTCTCTAAGTTGCTGAGACTGGCCTCGAACCTGCGATCCTCCTTTGTCAGCCTCCCAAGTACTGGGATTACAAGTGTGCATCACCACGCCCGGCCACAGTAACTTTAAATTCATGAAACTGCAAACAGTTGGGGGGAAAGCTATCATGTTCATTGCCAGGCAGGGTGGGAGGTACGTGTAGGAAGGGGGTCTCTTATCCAGGGCTGTTAGCAAACAGAATTACTGTATCCTTTAAGTAAAGTACTTGCTTTAAACCAGATCAACTTTTTAAGCCAATAAATCTGCTTCTGGGAATCTTTAACGAAAATAAAGCTTCCAGTATCCAAGGACATATACGGAAGGATATTTTTTGCAGCATTATTAGGAACAGCAGGAAAACAGAAGCAAAGTGAATGTCTGTCAGTAGGGGGAGTGGTTGGATAGGGCATGGGTCATGCTGGAATATTATACTCCTTTACAAAAAGCCCCATACCAGGTGACTTGGAGGGATTCACCACAGATGTTGTTGAGGTGCATATACGTTTGTGTGTCTGATCACTGTGGAGTGGTATATATTAGATCTTTAAGGTAGGGAGGTAGTTGATGAAGATGAAGGTGGAGGGAGAGTGCCAAGCAAAACACAAAAAAGAAACCCTAAACAGACGTGGTGGTGCACGCCTGTCATCCTAGTACTTGGGAGGCTGAGACAGGAGGATCACAGGTTCAAGACCAGCCTCAGCAACTTAGTGAGGTCCTCCACAACTTAGTGAGACACATTTCAAAATAATTAAAAAAATAAAGAAAAACAGGCTGAGGATGCAGCTCAGAGGTAGAATGCTTTGGGTTCAATCCCCAGTGCACCCCCAAAAAAGGGGGGAACCCTGTTGAAAAGAAGCATTCTCTTCCCACAAGTCTCATATGTGTGACATCACATTTGTCCATATATGTAAAACTTGGTTTATATGGTAAAGGATAATAAAAAATAAATATAGCCTGGCATGGTGGCGCATGCTTGTAATCCCAGTACTTGGGAGGCTGAGACAGGAGGATCCAGGTTCGCAGCCAGCCTCAGCTGCTTAGTGAGTCCCTCTGCAACTTAGTGAGACCCCGTTTCAAAATAAAGAATAAAAAATAGGGCTGGGGGGTGTAGCTCGGAGGTAGAATGCCCCTGGGTTCAATCCCCAGTACTGCAAAAAAAAAAATGCCCTTAAAACTGATTAATATAAGGGAATGTTTCTATTACTTTGTATTGAACTTTCAGGATGGATAACGAATATTGTCATAGTGTTTTCTCTGGCTATTTGTTTTCTGTTGTTCAAATGTCTTATGCTTATTTTAAAGTTAGTAACTGATATTTAAGTGTTTTCAAGTACAGAACAGTGTAGCATTATTTTCAGTGTCTGAAAATAATGAACAGCTATTGTTTAGAAATTTCCCCACTAACCCTACTAGGGTTTGAACAGGTAACATAGCTCTTCGTAAAACTGTGAAGTCCATTTTTAAATTGTTTATATATCCAGAGTTAAGTAGAAATAACTTTTATTCCAGTTTCTAAATTCAAAGTTCTAATTTTGGCAAGTATTTCACATTGACAGTTTTATAAAACTGAATGGAGCCCGGTGCGGTGGTGCATGCCTGTAATCCCAGTACTTGGGAGGCTGAGACAGGAGTATCACAGGTTCAAGGCCAGCCTCAGCAACTTAATGAGACCCAGTTTCAAAATTTAAAAAGGTCTGGGGGTGTAACTCGGAGGTAGAATGCCCCTGGGTTCAATCCCTAGTACCAAAAAAAAAAAAAATTTGAATGGGACATTTACTTTAAAAATGCATTTTCTTGTAGTGTCTTTTTCTGAAGAAGAGAAATATCAGCTACGGAAATTTGTCAATAAATCTTACCTGCTGGACAAGAAAGCGCACCGTCAAGTGTACTACTGTTTAATTGATATCCTTCTGGCCTATTGCTACGAAATTCGTGTCACCGAGGGAGAGAAGAACGTAGGTGCATACGTGTCTGTGTGTCAGTGTTACGCACTGCTCTGGGTGTTAGAGCATCTGTGCTCTAGTCCAGAGTATAGTCTGTCGTGACAGTCATTTAGGAGAGCCCCAGGCAGAGGACAGGTATGGGTGATGGTGGTAGGTACCAGTGTGTGTGAGCTCAATGCGATATAGTGTTGTTCTCTCCTCTCTTGGCTTCTGTCACAGCAGGGAAGTTTAAGGAAGTGAATCTGAGGGGAGAGAGGACGGTCCTGAGCTCATCTCTTTTAGGCCATAGAAGAAGAGTGTGTTCCATGACACTTGACGTGGGCAAGGGGTCAGCTACCATACTCATTCATATCCGTCCCCCAGCCATCGTCAGTGTGTGCAAAGTATGGCCTTGTACAAATGAAGGAATCAGCATATACCTGCAAATGTCCTCAATTCATAGAGGATGTGTCCTTCTAAAAAACTGTATGTAAATCGGATTTAAAAGAATCGTACTGTAAGCCAGGCATGGTGGCACATGCCTGTAATCCCAGTACTTGGGAGGCTGAGACAGGAGGACTTAGTTGAAAGGGACAGAAATTGAGCAAGCATCATTTTGCTTTAATGTTTAGTTTCAGAGCCCTGCTTACTTGCTTTTGTGTCTTAGTACTCTTCTTAATAGGAAAGTTTTATTTTATTAAATTGGGAGCAACAGAACAGAAACTTCTCTTTAATAGTATCTTCATCAGTAACAATTGTTTTTCTACATTCATAAACACTTCTTAGTTCCTGTGTGTGTTGGTACTACTTAGATACAAGTTTAAGTAGATGTGTTTATTTTGTTTTCAAACAACTGTGCTTCTAAATGTGACGATACTCTTCTCTCCAAAACACAGGTGGAGTCTGCATGGAATATCAGAAAACTGAGTGCCACGCTGTGCTGGTTTGAGGTATGATTTCCAGCTGCAACTGTTGAGATTTTTGTTGTTAGAAAGTAATTTTTCTAAGCCGGGCATAGTGATGCATGCCTGTAATCTCAGTACTTGGGAGGGTGAGATAGGAGAATCACAGTTTTGAAGCAGCCTCAGCAACTTAGCAAGACCCTGTTTCCAAATAAAAAATAAAATAGGGCTGAGGGGATGTAGCTTGGAGGCTTAATGCCTCTGGGTTCAACACCAGCACCACCAAAAACAAAGTTTTTTTTCTGGGTTGTTACCTCATTTTGGGTAATTCAAGCAATTCTTCGACTTTTTGAAAGTGGAAGTTTTATAGTGTATGTTTGCTTTTCATCTTTTTAGTAAACTTGTGATCATGAAGCCAGGTAGGTATTGGAAGCTCAGGGAGGGAAATACATTTTGGAGGAAGAAGGAGAATGATTCGTTGGGGGAGAGGGTGGGGCAGAGCTGTTTGTAAATTGGAAGATATTGGAGCTCGGAGCTCAAAGGTGGGAAGCAACCTAGTGATAAGGGGCCACCAGGGTCTGGGCTAAGTGCTGTGCGTCTCTTCCTGCACCTGTTCTCTCAACACGTCTGTGAGGTGAGTGTGCTGGGTTTTTACATCTGAGGAAACTTAGATCACATAGCTTACCTGACTTATCCAAGGTCTTACTGTTCATATGCTGAGCGTTCAGACCTCTCTTAGTATAGTACATAAGTGATTTTTAAGGAGCATTGGTGATACATTGATATAGTACAAGAAATTATGAAGACTCCAGTAACATTTTTTTTCAGTTATTAATATCAGGGATTGAACCTAGAGGCGTACTTCTTAGCTATACTCCCAGCCCTTTTCATTTTTTTATTTTCAAACGGTCTCGCTAAGTCACTGAGGGTGGTAAAATATTTTATTGTAAGGTGTACAAAAAGAATCTCATTTTATGGTTTTTTTTATTTCTCTTCCACCTGGCTTCACAATGATTCGGGTTCATAGTTTTTAATTGAGAGTGGTTTCCTATTTCATTTTGTGCTTTGCTTTGTTTGATATATTTTATGGAAATGATGACTGATTAAAGAACTCTTCGCAGACTTGGACTGATGTTCATGAAATCCTGGTATCTTTTGGAAGGAGAGTCTTGTGCTACCCGCTTTATCGCCATTTCAAGCTGGTGACGAAGGCCTACAGGGACACCATAAAGATACTGCAACTAGGTAAGATACAGTGCTTGCAAGTCTGGATGTGAGAAAGTTGCAAGTGTTTAGTATGTGAAGATGTAATCATGATTTTTGCTTTGATTTCTATATATATAAATAAGTCATAGTTGGGCATGGTGGTACATGCCTGTAATTCTAGTACTTGGGAGGCTAAGACAGGAGGATTGCAGGTTCAAGGACAGCCTCAGCAAGTAGTGAGACTCTCATCAACCTAGTGAGACCCTATTTCAAAATAAAAATAAAATCGGGCTGGGGGTGTAGCTCAGAGGTAGAATGCCTCTGGGTTCAATCCCCAGTACCAAAAAAAAACAAGTAATCAAATCCAAACCCCCCCCCATGTATATAAAGTGACCCTCCTCATAGACATTTAATCACACAGAGGTGTGATACTCTTCTCTAAAAGCGGCTGGTAGCGTAAATAGAGAAAGCACACACAGTATTCCAAAACCACTTTATATTGTAGTAGATTACGTGGTTCACTATTTCTTGGATGCCTGTAATTTTGTAGGCACTATGGCAGGACTGCGGGTATAATAGTAAAGAAGACAGATACATTTCCTGCTCGGATGAAGTTAATAGTTGTGTGCGAGAGACAGATGATGAGTAAGTGATTCAATGTAGAATGAGACGTGTTCTGCTGGGGGAAGGATGGGGATCCTTTAGAAGGGGACATGTCACCTAGAATTGGACGTCATGAAGGACTTTCCAATGAAAAGCTCAACTACTCTGAGGACCTATGACTGGTGCTTAATTCCACCTGAGAAGAAAAATACTTGCAGGCTTTAAGGATGTAGAAAATTCCAGGCTCTGAAACAAATTCCAAATGCCTGTAACAGCATCATTAGAATAAGTGTGTAATTTCTTTCTTTTTTTTTTTTTTGCGGTACCGGGGATTGAACCCCGGGGCATTCTACCTCTGCGCTACACCCCCGGCCCTATTTTTTATACTTTATTTTGAAACCAGGTCTCACGAGGTTGCAGAGGGCCTCACTGAGTAGAGAGAGAGAGACAGGGAGAGAGAGAGAGCGAGCGCGCACGCGCTGAGGCTGGCCACGAACCCAGATCCTCCGGTCTCCGCCTCCCAAAGTACTGGGATTACAAGCGTGCACCACCACGCACGGCTATAAGTATGTAATTTCTAAGATAATGACTTCGAAGGGGGCAACATTCATCCATGAGTATTAGTTCTGGCATATTTCCTTAGAAGTCACTTTCAGTCTTTTGTGGTCATTGTTATCTTTTCCCCCTAGAGAGTCTCATCATTACTTTGCCCTGAGATAAAAATGTTTCTGGGATCTTAGTTTTCAGACTTCAGGATAAAAAGGAGAAAGAAGAAAAGTTTATGTCTCAGAATCCGCCAAGTGTGGTGGCTCCTACCTGTCACCCCAGTACTTGGGAAGCTGAGACAGGATGGTCGCAGGTTCAAGGACAGCCTCGACAATTTAGCAAGACCCTCAGCAACTTTGTGAAGCTCTTGTTTCAAAATAGAAAATAAAAAGAGCTGGGGGTGTAGCTCAGAGGTAGAATGTCCCTGGGTTCAATCCCCAGTATGAAAGAAAAAAAAATCCAGGTGACTTCATTGGCTTAAAAGGGAGAATCACAGCTCTAATGGTTTGGTACATAGTTTTTGTTTTGTTTTGTTTTTGTTTTTGTTTCTGTTTTGTCTGCTGTGTGACCTGTTGTCTTTTTGCCCCCTCCCCCTGGGGAGGTCCATGTTTGAAGAATATTCTTTAAAAGTAGACAGTAATTGTAAAAATGAATCATAGTTAAGTGAAAGATGCCTTTTATTCATTTAGTTGGTTTAGACTATTTTATTTGAAGGATTGTCGATTATAGGATAAAAGAGCTGCTATCATCAAGAAATCTATCTTCTTTAACAAGGGAAACAAACTGCTTTTTTTTTCGGTATGTTATTTCTTCTCGCATTTCATTCAAGATATTTATTTTTTGAATTGCTAAAATTACCTTGAAAAATCAATCTGCTATAAATGAGTGCTTGTTAAGCTTGCGCTGCACATCATAATTAATCTCTTCTTTAAGTCATGCTAGATTATCTGGGCATTATTCATAGATTTACACAGTGAGAATGCAGTTTGTGATTAGCCTATTACATTATGGCTTCCAGAGAGGAAACTGTAGCAAAACCCTCAAGTGTGTGCTCACACACACACACACACACACACACACACACACACACACACACATATATATCAACCACTACTTGTTACTTTTTATTCTGGGAAGTAGTCTAGTTCTTGGGATTTTCATTTGAAAAGTAATCAGTTCTGTGATTGTGTAACCAGAAATAGATGTGATTGCCTTGACTTACACCCTAATCAATTATCCAGACAGTTTTAGTAGGTCAGAATGGAAATCGAGACTCGACTTCTCATCATTATCACTCTGACAAGAGGTAGTTTCATCAGCTGTATTCTGAGAGCGAAGGAAAACTTGTAATAACATCACACACTCTGGGCTTCTCTGCCAACGACAACTATGAGCCAGCATGTAGCACTGTGCACGCTGGGTTCTGTGACTAATTTGGGCGGTGGTTAGTTACTGCCGAAACAGGGCAGGACTGTCTAGAATCCACATCATAAGATGTGACAATGACAAGCTCTGGGTGAGGAGTGAAACCTGTATTTGTCCAGGTGAATGCCACAGGAATGCCAGTATGGTCCCCAAAGAGTCTCATTTGTTTGGACACCCCATAATTATTTTTTGTACTGGGGATTGAAACCAGGGGTGTTCTACCTCTGAGCTACACCTCCAGCCTTCTTTTATTTTTATTTGGAAACAGGGTCTCAGTTAGTGGCTGAGAACCTTGCTAAGTTGCTGAGGCTGTCCTCGAACCTGCGATCCTCCTATTTCAGCCTCCCCAGTCCTGGGATGAGAGGCATGTGCCACCACGGCTGGCCTGAACAGCCCATAATGTAAGTGTTGGTAGCTCTAGTTTGGCATTTAGTGTTTTCCCGGGATAAATCTGTGCTGACTTATAATTCAGAATGCAGCCATAGCCTTCACAGTTTTTATTATAAAGGTCAGTATAGTGCTTCTGTAGTTGAAAGTAATGAATAACTCCTTTCCCCCAAAGAAATATTGATCTTAAATGGAGTGGGCTTCCAAAACCAACGTAAGAATGCTTGAAAATCTATAGAATATTTCACTCTAACTGATGGACCAAGTTCGCACTTTTCAAAGAGCCATGAATTTGCTTCATCTAACTTCGCAGTAGCCTTTACAAGGATCTTTTACAAGACCTTAGGTGCTTTTCAGGTTTGTGAGTCTTCCCTCCCTCCCTTCTTCTAGAAGCCTGTGTTTATCTCTCCCAGTTTCAATATATTTCTTTTGGGGGGGGAGAGCAGGGGGTGCTGGGTATTGAACCCAGGGTCATTCTGCCTCCGAGCTACACCCCCAGCCCTATTTTATTTTTTATTTGGAAACGGGGTCTTAATGGGTTGCTGAGGGTCTTGCTAAGTTGTTGAAGCTGGCTTTGAACCTGCGCTCCTCCTGTCTCAGCCTCCCAAGTACTGGGATAACAGGCGTGCACCACCACGCCCAACTCAGTTTCTGTGTTTCATCTGGACTCCTTTAAGGTCAGGAAGCCTGGCTCTGCCCCTTGCTCCATTCTTTTGGGAAGAATGGGTCCAACCCTTCCTGGAAGCACCCTTTAGTGCTCTTAGTCGATTGTAAATAAAAATAAAAAGGAATAAAAAGTTGTCAGCTTTTCTAATACCCTTCGGATGTCTTATTCCACTTAGAACTTTCAAGTCTCATAGTTTACAGCTTGATCATATATTACTTATACGGTTGACTGTGTGTATTAATATCCGTATCACACTGGCTTTATAAGGTATTCCACATTCTCCTTCTATGGAAGGGCTGAACGTGATGAAGTAGGAGGGAAACAACAACTTGATTTTCTCTTCCAGTTTCTCCTTTGAGCCCATTCTGTCCCCACATCCGTGGAATACACATCATATATACATGCCTCCCACAATACTTACTTCAATAATAACCCTTACATATCAGTCATCAACTGATCTCAATAATAATCAATTTTTCAGAAATTACTGCTTTACTAGATATGAGAACACCATTGATGTGAAAGAAAAGGAGAGCCCCAGTACCAGGACAGGACTTGAAGCCGATCTTTTTATAGGAAAAATGAATGTTTGAGAAATTGAAGGCCTGGCATGGTGGTGCATACCTGTAATCCCAGTACTTAAGAGGCTGAGACAGGAGGATTGAAGGTTCAAAGCCAATCTCAGCAAGGTCCCTCAGCAACTTAGTGAGACCCTGTTTCAAAATAAAAAAATAAAATAGGACTGAGGGTGTAGCTTGCAGGTAGAATGCTCCGGGGTTCAACAGTACCAAAAAAAAAAAAAAGAAAAGAAATTGAGGTATGGTATATGAGCTCGAAATTCTGATGAAATCTTGAAGAATTTCTTTTTAATGTTTAAATTCTACTTATTAGCCGGGCGTGGTGGCGCACGCTTGTAATCACAGTACTTTGGGAGGCGGAGACCGGAGGATCCGGGTTCACGGCCAGCCTCAGCTCTCTCTCTCTCTCCCTGTCTCTCTCTCTCTCTACCTAGTGAGGCCCTCCACAACTTCATGAGACCCGGTTTCAAAATAAAGTATAAAAAAATAGGGCTGGGGGTGTAGCGCGGAGGTAGAACGCCCCTGGGTTCAATACCCGGAACCGCAAAAAAAAAAAAAAAAAAAAAAATTCTACTTATTGTACTTAGGAGGCTAAGACAGGAGGATCACAGGTTTGAGACCAGCCTCAGAAACTTTGCAAGACTCTGCTTCAAAATTTAAAAGAGAGTCCTGCGGGTGTAGCTCAGAGGCAAAATGCCCCTGGGTTCAATCTCCAATATCCCCTCCCCCAAAAATTCTACTTATTGTAAAGTCAGTTTAACAAATAACTTTTTTTAAAAAAATTTAATTATAGAGGAGATATCCCACAACTAGATACAATGATACAATCACTAAGTTTTTCCAATATTGACATTTTATATTTATGACTTCCCAGTTTGGGACATTTAAAAGAATTATTAGGACTTTCCATTTTTACTCATTTAAATGCATTCTGTGAAATCATTCTTAGATTTATTCAACAAGTATTTGTCAAGTGCCTGCTATGTTGAAGTACTGAGCTGGGTCCTGGAGACGCAGTAGTTGTAATGGTGGAAGGGGCACAGAATTGTATATTACCAGGTTTTTTGTAGTTTTGTTGTTCTTGTTATTTTTGTTTGTATTTTTTTAATAAGAAACTCAAAAGAGAAGTATGGTGAGTGAAAATGCAAAGCCAGGGAAACTGACTTACATTCAAATCATTTAAGACGCGTAGCCTCCTACAGAGGGGAGCCTCTGCTTTCTTTGACTTCCTATTCTCAGCTCCTACCATTTTCCTAGCGCTGTCAAGTATGTGTTAATTGGTTGATGAGTTCATCTATTAATTGATTCATTCAACAGATATTCTGAATGAATACCTACTCAAAAGCTATTCTGTGCAAAGCACTAGCAAAGTTAAAGAGCAGCAGAGAGAGGGGAATTAGTCAAGTGTTTGAGCTGTATTTGAGGTGGGCGTGGTGGTGCACGCCTTTCATCCCAGTACTTGGGAGGCTGAGACAGGAGGATCCCAGGTTCAAGGACAGCCTCAGCAAGTAGTGAGACTCTCAGCAACCTAGCGAGAACCTGTTTCAAAAACAAAATATAAAAAGGGCTGGGGGTGTAGCTCAGAGGTAGAAAGCCCCTGTGTTCAATCCCCAGCACCACACACACACACACACACACACACACACATACTGCATACTATATTTGAGGAAGCTGTGCGTTGGCAGAGAAGCAAAGACGTCCACAGAAGGTCCGACTAGTGTGTGTCAACTGAGCAGACTGACCCGGCGTGCTGAAAGTTAGGTTGGATGTACTCCAGTGCAGATTAACCACCAGGCTTTATTGAACAGGGTCACACAATTTGCTGGACATCATTCTAGACCAGGGAATAAAGATGAAAAGTCTTGTCCTTTTTGCGTTAAGTTCACCGCACAAGCTGATGAATACTGACACCATCTGTATTGCACAGTGGCCGAGAGTCAGACACACTTCTTGTCAAATCCTAACTGTTGCTTCCTAGCAGTGATCGGGGCCAGCACCTTGGTATCCTTGAGCCTCGTTTTCTTCATTTATGAAACAAGGAAGAAAGTACCTAACTCGTAGGATTAATGATATAATGTGTGTAAAGTCCCTGGCACAAAACAAGTGAGTAGCTACTAACTACTGTAACAGAGAGATCGTGCCGGGCATCACACGGGACCCCAAACCAGCTGGGGAGATTGGAACTCGGTTCCCAGAAGAAGTGCTTGATTGTGACTTGGATGGCAAATTAGAGATTGGATTGAGAGTTGTTCATTCCGGACAAAAGGAACATCCACATGGTATATATTTGCTCTGTATTAATTTTATTTGTGAATATACAAATACTGTACATAATTTAATAACAATACTTTTTAAATTGATGTGAGACTGTAAATATGTGCTTAAAAATAGTAACTCATTGAGCCAGGCGTGGTGGTGCACACTTGTAATCCCAGTACTTGGGAGGCAGAGACAGGAGGATCACAGGTTTGCAGCCAGCCTTAGCTACTTAGTGAGACCCTTTGCAACTTAGACCCTGTTTCAAAATAAGAAATAAAATAGGACTGGAGGTGTGGCTCAGAGGTAGACTGCCCCTGGGTTCAATCCCTAGTACCACCAAAAAAAAAAAAAATGGTACTCATTGCTTCAAGTATGTTTCTTACTACAGTTCAGAAGTTAAGATCTTAAGCCGGGCCTCATGGCACACGCCTGTCATCCCAGAACTTAGGAGGCTGAGACAGGAGGATCGCAGGTTTGAGGCCAGCTTCAGCAACTTAGCCAGGCCCTCAGCAACTTAGTGAAACCCTGTTTCACGATAACAAATAAAAAGGACTGGATTATAATTCAGAGATAGAGCACCCCAGTACCAAAAGAAGGAAGAAGAAGAAGACGACGAGCTTAAATGGCATCTGAAGAATTTGAGGATTAAAAAAAAATTATAGTGACTGAGAAGATTTCTTAATGCTGAGTTTGTGTTAATTGTCGGGGACTTGACTTTATTCTCTGTCCTAATGGGGCCTGATATTGAAGCATGTTACCCCGCTTTGATTCTCTTAATTTTGATTAATTCGACAGTTTTTCTGCCTTATCCCTTTTTATGGCCAAATGGCCTATGAAAATTAATGTTAAAATAGAACCTAAGCTATCCCTTTTGGTCATATGGTCTCTTCAAAATCCCAGAAATCTAGCCAGATAGCTACTAAGTTACATATGTTAAGATAGTAGTGATGTGGGCTTCTATTTTGAGATGGTGGTGCACGCTTATAATCTCAGTACTTGGGAGGCTGAGACAAGAAACTTACGGGTTTGAAGCCAGCCTCAACAACTTAGCAAGACCCTGTTTCAAAATAAAATAAAATAAATTAGGGGCTAAGGATGTAGCTGGAAGGTAGAATGCCCCTGGGTTCAATCCCCAGTACCAAAATAAAATAAGATAACCACCTCCCTTTCCTTCACTTTTTTGGGCTTCTTGTCTTGTATGGCTCAAAGCTTGAAAGGACAGAACTAGACACCCAGAAAACCTCAGCCACCTGGCTGCTGTGGTATGCCAGCAGTTGAAATTTCGCTCTCACTGTATAGAACTAGTAACTCACATTATTTTTCCTAGGCTGGCTTTCAGCCAGCAAAAATATCCGCCACCCTGATCGTCTTCCAGGGATGGGAGCCATTTCTTAAGCGCCTCCAACCATGAGCTGCTCTGTCAGTGAGAGATGATTGCCCAACGTGGTCTGCTAATAGGAGGATTTCAGATAGCCAAAGGATTCTCATTTAGAACAGCTCCATCCTGTCTAGGTCTTAAGAGATATTAGCCTGAGCCACCTCCTCTGTCCAGACAGGAAAGCACATTGTTCTTCACATACCTTCCTGCTGAAGGAAAGCCAGAGAATGTATTCAATCCCGTGCACTGCCCACCTCCTCATTACTGTCACCCGTATTTTCTTTATGTTGTCAGCGTATTTCTGTGTACTATCATTAGACAGACACTTTGCTAAAGTAAAACATTCGCTACTCTTGTCATTTCTGACACCAGGACACTGGTGTTCAAGTGCCTTCTCAAGTGAGCGAGAGCCGTCCTCGCACGGAGGGGCTTGGCGTCTGCAGCCCCTCAGTCCTAGAGGACCCCTAGCTGGCAGGGATCAGAGTCCCGGGACAGCTGCTCTTGCCCGCCTGCCTGCCTGCAGTGGGAAGAGTTACCCTGGTTACCCTACAAGTCCCTTCTTTTTTCCTCCTTTGGACCAGGCAGCAAACTGCCTAAAAACGGTCACTTTCCTGCAGTGCCTTTGAGCAGAAATAATTGTCTTAGATTCGGGCCTTAGCAGCTTTTCATGCTCCGACGATGTGTGACAAGCCCATGACTGGATAAAGCCCCACAGGAGCCAGGTCCTTTGAGTCCCCGTAGGCTTCTGGCCAGCCGCCATGTGACAGCCGCCAAGAGGCCAGTGTTCTCCTTGGCCAAGAGCTGCCGGATGAGTGGCTGAGGACCTGACAGAAAAAGCAGTCGGCACAAAAGAGACTTAAAAGCTCCCAGACGAACGTCGGCAGGCTCGTGAGCGCCCGGCTGTGATGCCGCCGTCACCTGTAGCGGGGGAGTCAGCACAGCAGAGATCAAGTGCGACCTCCACTTGCGGGGTGAGGGCTGCAGGGAGCACGGTTTTAATGGACTTCTCCCTTCTAGGTTGTCAACTGCGGGAAGCCCGGGTGTCTCTTACCACATCTGTCACATAGAATCCTGTGGAAATAGTGGAGGGAACCTGGCAATTAAACCCAGCTCTCAAACAGCCTGCATAGCTTTTCCTTTCAAAACTGCCTTGTAGCTTGTAATCCCAGCACTTGAGAGGCTGAGATAGGAGTATGTCAGGTTCAAGGACAGCCTCAGCAGCTTAGTGAGACCGTTTCAAAATAAAAAATGAAGTAGGGCTGGGAGTGGAGGTCAGAAAGGGCCCTGGTCTCAAGCCCCAATCCCCCCCCCCATACACACACACAAGAAAAATGCATTCCACATGTGTTTTTTGTTTTTGTTTTATTTTTGGTATTGGAGATTGAACCCAGGGGTATTGTACCTCCAAGCTACTCCCCCAGCCCTTTTTATTTTTTTGTTTTGAAACAGGGGCTTGCTAAATTGCTCAGGGTCTTTCCGAGTTGCTGAGGCTGGCCTCGAACCTGTGATCCTCCTGTCTTAGCCTCCCAAGTACTGGGATTATAGGTGTGTGTGACCATGCACATGATTTTTTTAATTATATGATCAAAATATTGCTTCTCAGTTGTTAAAGAAGCAGCAGCAGCAGCAGCAGCTGGGCATGGTGTCCGTGCCTGTAGTCCCAGCTCCTTGGGAGGGTGAGGCAGGAGGATCATTTAAGCTCAGGAGTTCAAGACCAGATGGAGCAACCTAGTGAGACTCTGTCTCAAAAATAAATAAATAAATGAAATAGAATTTTGTTTGTTTGTTTATTTATTTATTCATTTATTTATTATATTTTGCAATACCAGGGATTAAACCCAGGAACATTCTACCTCCAGGCTACACCCTCAGCCCTATTTTTTATTCTTTTTTTTTTTTTTTTTTTTTGCAGTACCGGGGATTGAACCCAGGGGCGTTCTACCTCCGTGCTACACCCCCGGCCCTATTTCTTATACTTTTTATTTTGAAACCGGGTCTCACGAAGTTGCGGAGGGCCTAAGTAGAGAGAGAGAGAGCTGAGGCTGGCTGCGAACCCGGATCCTCCGTTGTCCGCCTCCCAAAGTACTGGGATTACAAGTGTGCGCCACCACGCCCAGCCTATTTTTTATTCTTTATTTTGAAACAGGGTCTCACTAAGTTGCAGAGGGCCTCACTAAGTAGCTGAGGCTGGCCGTGAACCCGGATCCTCCTGTCTCAGCCTCCCAAGTACTGGAATTACAAGTGTGCACCACCACGGCTGGCTAAGAATAGAATTTTAAATGTGAATTAAAGCTGGGCATGGTGGTGCACACCTGTAAACCCAGTACTTAGGTGGCTAAGACAGGAGGATCGCAGGTTCAAGACCAGCCTCAGCAACTTTAGCAAGAGTTAGCAACCTAGCAAGACCCTATTTCAAAATAAAATAGGGCTGGGAGTTTAGCTCAGAGGTAGAGTGCCTCTGGGTTCAATCCCCAGTACCAGATGATAGATAGATAGATAGATAGATGATAGATTCCTAAAAAATGATTAAAACTCTGAGCTACTTTATATATATTACCTTTCCATATCTGAATTTCTTAGTTAAAAAGTCAGATAATTTTTTTCTTAAGGATGATTTGATGATGTTTTAATTTCCTTCAGGTAAAAGTGCTGTTTTAAAATGTCTGCTGGATATTCACAAGATTTTTCAGGAGAACGACCCCGCTTACATCCTGAATGACCTCTACATCTCAGACTACTGTGTGTGGATTCAGAAAGCCAAGTAAGTTTTGCATCAGTAAGGAAGTGTTTAGGGGCCCACATCTTTGAAACACTGCTTACCTAGGAGGAAGAAAATGAAATAACCTGGGAAATGTGTTTTAATGAAAGAGGAACCCATACTGCTACCAAACACTTGGGAAGTAACTGGATTAACATGGCGACCTTGCTGACTTGGCATGGGGAGAGAGGTGCAGATGGTGAAAACTTAATTGTATTAGAAGAAATTGGTGCAGCCTGGAAGGTGAGTATTTAAACAGAAAGTTGTGAGAGGTCGTTGCTGTAGTCTTGACGGTACAATACGAATTTTCAAAACAGTATCTAAACCCGTATTTGTAGTTTATTTGTAGTGGGGTGTGAGTGTGGGGGAGCACACTCACATTTACGTGTGTCTCCATCATAGGTCGCCACATTAATCAAATCGAATCCTCACCAGCGTTGTGTGTTCATAGACTGAGACCCCTGCATATTTCAAAGTATAAAAAAAGACCGGCTGAGCACAGCTGTGCACACCTGTAATCCCAGTATTTGGGAATAAAAAATAAATTCTAGCCCAATGTGGTGGTGCATGTTTGTCATCCCAGTATTTGGGAAGCTGAGACAGGAGGATTGCAGGTTCCAGGCCAGCCTCAACTACTTAGCAAGACCCTCAGCCACTTAGCTAGGCCCTGTTTAAAAATAAAAAAATTAAATAGAGCCAGGCGTGGTGGCGCATGCTTGTAATCCCAGTACTTTGGGAGGCGGAGACCGGAGGATCCGGGTTCAAGGCCAACCTCAGCGCACATGCGCACACGCACGATCGATCAATCGATCAATCGATCTATCTCTCTCTCCTCTCTTTCTCTCTCTCTCTCTCTCTCTCTCTCTCTACCTAGTGAGGCCCTCCGCAACTTCGTGAGACCCAGTTTCAAAAATAAAGCATAAAAAAAATAGGGCCGGGGGTGTAGCGCGGAGGTAAAATGCCCCTGCGTTCAATCCCCGGTACCGCAAAAAAAAAAAAAATTAAATAGGGCTGGGGATGTAGCTCAGAGGTAGAATGCCCCTGGGTTCAATCCCTAGCCCACACACATAAAAATACAACCATCAGAGCCTAAGAGTAGAATTCTCAATAACACCTGGATCGAAGAGTCTGAACACTCATTAGAGGGCTCCAGCACTTGATATGTCAAATTTTCAAAAAACATCTACCATTGTCTGAGCTAAGGAAACAGGAGATTAATTATTAAATTTTAAAAATGCAGTGGATTTTATTTAGTGAGAAGTGCTGTAGAGCTAATTCTTATCAGACACCTCCGGATTATCCATCTCAGTAAGAGGCAGTTAACTGAAAACAGAGCTCTTTTGTGTGTTTGTGTGTGGTGCTAGGGATTGAACCCAGGGTCATTCTGTCTCTGTGCTACATCCCCAGCCCTTTTTAATTTTTTTGTTTTGTTTTGTTTTGAAACAGAGTCTCACTAGGTTGCTGCGAGTCTTGCTATACTGCTGAGGCTGGCCTCAAAACTGCAATCCTCCTGTCTCAGCCTCCCAAGTTGAGGGATTACAGGCATGCACTGCCATGCTTGTCAGAAAGAGAGCCCTGGATCAGAATGGTCCCAGATGCTATAGAAAATGATGGTACCATATTGATCATGACTTAGAAGAAAAATAATCATGATATTTTTATTATTACTGTGAGTGGTAAGTGAATGCTTCATTGTGGCTTTTAATACCTGCTTTGGGTGAGCCATGATATAGAATTTATTTACTTTTTTTGTGTGTGTGGTACTGGGGATTGAACCCAGGAGCATTCTACCTCTGAGCTATACCCCCAACCCTATTTTTATTTATTTATTTTATTTTTTTGTGTGTGTGATGCTGGTGATTGAACCCAGGGGCATTTTACCTCTGGGCTATACCCCCATTCCTATTTTATTTTTTTGAAACAGGGTCTCACTAGGTTGATGAGATTCTCACTACTTGCTGAGGCTGTCCTTGAACCTGTGATCCTCCTGTGTCAGCTTCCCAAGTACTGGGCTTACAAGTGTGCACCACCGCACCTGGCTTATTTTTTATTTTTGAAACAGAGTCTCACTAAGTTGCTGAGGGCCTCGCTAAGTTTCTGAGGCTGGTCTTGAACCTACGATCCTCCTGTCTCAGCCTCCCAAGTACTAAAATGACAAGCCTGCACCACCACACCAGGCTAGAATTTACTTTTTATTTCTCTTCATGGGGAAGCAATTACATTGCAGAGTGAAACATGGAAGACAGAACTCAAGGCTCTATGTGTGGTATGGAAAATGCGCAGGGATTGCTCAGGAACGAGCCTAATAACACCCAGCAGGGGGTGGCAGTGTTTGTGTTGGAAGTCTAGATTTCGCCAGATGGAAAATTGAATCTTTAACCCCCGAGGTCACAATGGCATGTCATCGCTTTATTTGATTCTCCTGCTAATTGAGCTTATCAAATGCCCTGCTGCCATTTCCTGTTGTTTCTTTCATTTTCATAATAAAATTAAATTGAAAATAGTCTATCTGTGTGGGGTTTCTTTTTTCTTTTTTTTTTTAAGGATAGGGATTTTATAAACATGAAATGGATATTGAAGTTTGTGCCAGGATCCCATTTCAGCAAGTGCCTGTTTCTCTGTTTGTGACATTCCTTCTTAACTACAGTGACGATCGTATTTCATTAAAGTGAAGGCTATAAGTAGTCAAGTCAGTGTGGGGATTATCAGACTTATTTTATCCTTAGTTTTTTTTCCTCTTGGTTTTAAGTTGTGGGAAATGCAGCAGAATTCCTGGGTTCTTAGTCATTGTTCTGAGGATAGTAATTTTTTGGGAAAGGGGCAGTGTGTTGGGGCAGTGAGGTGGGGAAGGGAAACCAGCAGGACCTCTCCAGATCACTTTGTGAAACTTGTTTCTTCCACTTTACCAATTGGAATCTAACCTTTCTTTCTCTAAATCAGCAGTGTTGAGCCGAGCACTGTGGCGCACGCTTGTCATCCCAGTCCTTAGGAGGCTGAGACAGGATCGCTGTTCGTGGCCAGCCCCAGCAACTTAGTGAGGCCCTCTGTAGCTTAGTGAGACCCTGTTTCAAAATAAAAAATAAAAGGGCTGGGGGTGTAGCTCAGAGGTAGAATGCCCCTGGATTCCATCCCCAGTACCAAACAAAAAAAGAAAAAATAAAGTCAGTCGCTTGATCACGTCATCTAACGCAACCAGTATAAGTATTTTAATATTTCCTCTAGCTATTTCCCAGTGTTTTTAAACCAATGGAGGTAATATTGCATGTATCATTTTGTAACCTGTTTTATACCTTTTTTTTGCGGTAGTTTTTACTGGGATTACAGGCATGTGCCACCACACCCAGCTCTAGTATAGTTTTTTAAAGGTAAGCAGTTGTGGGGGAAAATTTTTTTTAAAAAAGTTGTGTCTTTGAGGGCCTGGATCTGTTTACACTGAACTTTGTAGTTAATGCTAATTAATACTCTTTTTCTGACCATTCAGCAAGGAGGAGAGGAATCAGGCCAGAGCTGCCTACGTAGAGCCGTGGCCACTGAAAGATGTTTGGGCCGGTGTTCTGGGAGTGTGGGGCCACTGGAGGGGCCTAAGCTATGGCGTGCCCACTGGGTGGGAGCCATCGGGGCTCACTGCAGGGAGCGAAGTGGGCTGGGGCAGAGCTCAGAGCTGGAGACCCAAGGGCTGGTTGGGAGGCATGCCGGTCCAGGCAGAGGGTCATCGTAGCTTGAGCAGGGCCTCTGCAAGGGGAAGGAGACGGGTCGCATGTGAGAGATGATGAGGCAGACTAGGGGAATTGCTTGGATGTGGGGTCCAGGAGGAAAGAGAGGAAGAGTCAAAGGTGAGATCCGGGTTTTGACTTGGACAGTTAACTGAATCATTAAAGGTGCGTTTGCTGAAATTAAATAAAATAATAATAAATAAAATAATATCGGACAGGGATGGGGAGAAGATGAGGAGTTGGGTTTTGAAAATGTTGATTTGAGGCCTCTAAGGAACATCCAGAAAGAAGTAGCCAGGAACATTTGGGTCACAGCTGGGAAAGATGTATGGAGAAGAGCTTGGACAAAGAAGGGTCTGAATTAAACAGCAAAATGTGAAAATGCTCTTGGGTTGCACAGTACCGTGTTACCCATATGAATATAATAACAATCAGGAGTGGATGCATTCCAGGCTGGGAAAGTAACTGTGTCAAGAAGACAAGGAAAACATGTCCACAACGTGGTGAGCAGACCTCCTGGTTGTAGCTAAGGCAGTTGGAAGGATATGAGGCTGCTTGGATCATAGATTATCCTTGTAGTCTCCTTTTATTGATGAATAAGAGTGTCCTGTTAGAGCCCAGTGTGGTGGCGCATGCTTGTAATCCCAATACTTGGGAGGCTGAGATAGGAGGATCACAGGTTCAAGGACAGCCTTGGCAAATAGTGAGACTTTCATCAACCTGGCAAGACCCTGTTTCAAAATAAAAATTAAATAGGGCTGGGGATGTAGCTCGGAGGTAGAATCCCCCTGGGTTTGATCCCTAGTGCCACAAAGAAAAAAAATGTCCTATTATCCTGCAGTTAGATTTTAGTAACAGGGCCACATACAAAATCCTTATTTATGCTGGGCATGGAGTCACATGCCTGTCATCCTAGTACTTGGGAGGCTGAGACAGGAGCATTGTAGGTTCAAGGCCAGCCTCAGCAACTTAGTGAAGCCCTCAGCAACTTAGTAAGACCCTGCTTCAAAAAACAAAAAATAAAGTAGGGCTGGGGGTGTAGCTCAGAGACAGAACACCACTAGGCCCAATCCCCAACACAACAAAAAAGGAGAAAGGAGGGATGGGAGGGAGGGAGGAGGGAAGGAAGGAAGGAAATAAAATATTATCAAGATATCCAGATACCCAGGCCTTGGAAAAAATAGGTTTGGCATATTTGAGAATTCTTAGAAATTTGGAAACATAAGTTATGTACCATTCTTACTTATACGTGTACTGCAGGTGTCATGATTTTGACATATTGATAAAACAGAAGGTTTGTGAGAATGATTGGGCAAGGCGTTCCATTTTCATAGGAGTTTTCTTGAGCTGGAGGCAGCAGAGGAGACAGTGTAACTGCGCGTGGCTGAGCCTGCCCTTATCTAAGGAGCACTAGGCTGAGTGACCGTGTCACACATACCTCTCTCTGCCTCTCTGTTCCTTCTCATCCTGGTCCTGATGCTTGGCTTTGGCTCCCTGGAGTCTTGATTTACAGAGGGAGCAGAAGGCTCACTCCTTGTTCTTGGGTAGTTTCGTACCTTGGCTCCTGGGAGGAAACCCACGGGACCGGGGAGCGTGGCGGTGATTGATGTAGTCAGGTTTTGTAAACCAGCATTCCGTGCCTCGTGGAGAGCTGTCCCCGGGCCTGGATCGCCTTAACATCTCACTCACGAGGAGACTCGCGTTGATTAATGTGGCATACGCGCACTTAGAAAGCGCTCTGTGTAGGGAGAGCTCTGTCAAGTGCGTCCTTTGAATGGAGTCACGGGAAAGCTTTTTGAAAAACTGACAACTTGAAGCACAGTTTCCTTTTTCTTCTGCCTATTATGATTGAAACCCGATCCTTGTTGTAATATAATTATCTCAACCACAGCCAGCGGGGAGTTGCTGCCTTCATGTACAGGGTGTGAAGTCCCCTAAATAAATAGAGGATTAATTACAGTCGCAGCTTGTTGTGAAGGTGATGAGATTGATGGTGACCATTTGACTTGTCCCATTTCCTGCTCCAACTACTTTCTTGAACAAATAGAAGCTGGGAAATTAATAAATACAGCTCCAAAGCACATTGTCAGCCGGCCACGGGGTGTTGGGAAAGGACCTCCCCTGTGAGGTGTGTTTCCAGATAGCAAATGAGTTAGATGATGTTTATTTTAGATAATTTTATCATCGATTATTCTTTTACTGTTTTCAGTTTCAACAACTTTCCAGGAAATCATTTTTAACCTCAGGAGTATGGATTTCTAGTGTTAAAAGAATTCAACAAATTGAATTTTAGTGGATGGGTATCAGCAAATTTCGGACCCATGTTAAGATCTTTTCCTTTAGCATGGCCTTTTTTGAGGCTTAAACTTAAGAAAATGTTAGTTGTTCTATGTTTTCACTGTCTTTTGCACACAGGACCTGAATGTTTTTGTTAAAATGAATTAGAGCCGGGCATAGTGGTGCACGCTTGTAATCCCAGTACTTGGGAGGCTGAGACAGGAGGATCTGGGTTTGCGGCCAGCCTCAGCTACTTAGTGAGGCCCTGTTTCAAAATAAAGAATAAAAAATAGGGCTGGGGGTGTAGCTCGGAGGTAGAATGCCCCTGTTTTCAATCCCCAGTACAGCAAAAAAAAAAAAAAGATGAATTAGTACTTTCATGAAATGTATCATGTTTTCTATGTGGTGTTTGCCTTACCTCCTTTTCCTGGAGAGTTTTATAATATTTTAAACTGTTAGTCCAATTCATATACTTATCCTCCAAATTTTCTATTGCGGTGATTTTGCAAGTGAGGTGCACTTACCACAGGAAGCACATAAAACAATGACATTGGGTTGCAGCAAGACTATCAGACCATCTGTGTGTTTTTTAAAAAGTAAGGAATTAGACTTCACTAATATTTTATATAAGAAAAGAGCATGTGGGGGGTATGTCCTTTGCAGTTTTTAATGATGAGATACTTGATCAGGAAGAGCTTCAAAGAAGGGCACAGTGGCTCACACCTGTAATTCCAGTCAGTACTTGGGAGACTGAGACAGGAGGATCGCAGGTTCAAGGCCAGCCTCAGCAACTTAGACCTTGTTTCAAAATAAAAATTTGGGTCCAATCCCCAGTAACACACACACACACACACACACAAACACACACACACACACAGGAAGGAGGAATCTTTAAGGCTCCTGCTTCATGGAACAGCCATCCTTTATCCAAAGAGAAGCTTATGTGTTATTCTCAAGACCTGAAATGTGGCGAGGGGGAGTGGTCGCCTCTCCTAGGAAATGAAAGTTGGGGTTCCAGGGCTCTTGGCAGTCTCTGCCAGTTGCTGAAACTACTGTGGAGACATAGAAGCTCGCTGCTGGAGCTGCTGGAGCTTGAAGCTTGCCTTCTGCCAGATGTGCAGGGCCCCTCACTGCTCTTAGCTGGATGTTCCGTTTGCTGGGGAAGAGGAAGCGGCCTGGCTTTGGGCTGCAGAGCTTCTGCCAAGATGTCAGTACACACAGCTGGGGGCACACACTGGGGCTGTTTCTCATTTTTGCCTTGAGGATTCTTAGGTATTGCTCTTTTTTTTTTTTTCCGGTGTGTATTGTTTGAACCCAGGGGCACTCTGCCTCCAAGTTATTTTATTTTTCGTTTTGAAACAGGGTCTCATTAAGTTCTGGAGGACCTTGCTAAGTTGCTGAGGCTGGCCTCAAACCTACGATCCTCCTGTCTCAGCCTCCCAAGTACTGGAATTACAGGTGTCCACCACCACACCCAGCACAGGCAACACTTTATGTCACAGATTTATCATTATGTGGCGTACTTTACATGACAGAATGACATGTGTCTCTTCTGATGGTCTTATTTTCTCCTGACTCCTCCTTGCTCTGTACACCCGGGGCACATGCATAGCCCAAGTTGTTTTTTGGGGATGTCGTTTTTTTTATTTCTTACTAGAACCCAAAGACACTTTGAGCAGAGAATAAAGTACCTTTTCACATGTAGTGTTAACTACCCACATGCCCTTCCAAAGAAGCCTGCCAGCCAATTTAGATTTTATTTCTATCCTTAGCATATCCTAATGCTTCAGCAAAATAAGCATTTAGTTCTTACTGGAAGAAATTAACTTCATGTCCAACTTGAGGTGTACAATTACAGCTGTCAGCATGTGTCCTGGCCACTCGTCTTAATGGACACACATTTGAGATGACGTCACTCGTGCTGTGCAAAGTGATCTGAGCAAAACTGTTGGATAAGGACCTCCCTTCTGTTCAACTCTGGACTCATGAAGAGCAGGATTGCAAGACTCCCGTGGTCAGCTCGTATTCTGAATGCAACAGTGCTGCCCAACCTTACCTTTGAGGAGCTCTGCCATAACACGACTTTTAGTTTTTACTTTGAAACAGGGTCTCACTAAGTTGTGGAGGGCCTCACTAAGTTATTGAGGCTGGCCTCGAACCTGCAATCCTCCTGTCTTAGCCTCCCAAGTCCTGGGATTACAAGCCACTAAGCCTGGCCCATGACACATGACTTTAAATGTAAACTTCCAGTCTCTCCACTTGGGAAGGCCTAGGCTTATCTTACCTTTTATCAGAAGCACCTAACCTCGTTTAACCTTGTTCCAGGTTTGCAAGAATAGTTTTGTTCTAGTCCTTAAGCAAAAGCCACACAGTTCTTCCTTCAATGCAGGTCTGTTGAATCCAGGGGCATTCTACCTCCCAGCTATACTCCCAGCTCTATCTTATTCTTTATTTTGAAACAGAGTCTTGCTGAGTTGCTAAAGGTCTCGCTAAGTTGCTGAGGCTGTCCTGAAACCTGTGATCCTCCCGTGTCAGCCTCCCGAGTACTGGCTTTACAGGCATGCGCCACCACACCTGGCTGGTTTTACTTGCTTTTAAACCTTATGAAAATGGAATCATATTGCATATGTTCTTCTGCTAACTTGCTCCTGGCCCTTAGTTTTTAAAAGCTTGCTCATAACGATGCCTAGAGCTGTGCTTTTTCTTTTATTTTCCTGCTATGTGCTATACTGTGTCTGAGTATTCTGTGATTTATCTGTTGTTCTATAAATTGTACCGTTGATGGTCTCCAGTTTGGATTACTGGGAAAGTGCTGCTCAGAACATCATGGTACATGTTTTATCTGGACTGAGGGAACTTCTGGGATAAGGTCTGACCCTAGCAATGGAATTGATGGGACTTAAGGTGCAATTGTAGGGTAGACTTCCTTGGGCAATAGAAAACTGTTTTCCAAAGTGGTTGTACCAATTTATTTCCATTTATACTCCCAAGAACAATGTATGAGAAGTTCCCTATTTCTTCTTTTATGCCAACACTTACATAGCTCAAGTTTTAAGATCTGGTTATGTGAAGGGTGTTATGGTCAGATATAGAATGTCCCCTGAAGAGCTCATGTATTAATGTTCAGAGTTGATATAATAAAGTCATGAGGGTTGTAATCTCATCAGTGGATAAATCCATACTGGGTGGTCACCTAGGCAAGTGGGGTATAGCTGGAGGGGGTGGGTCCCTGGGGTGTGGCCTTAGGGACTGTGCTGTGTCTTTGAATCCCCTTGCTTGCTGGCTCTCTCTTGCTCTGGCCTCCATGATGTGAGAGCAGAACTTCGTTCTCTCCCTCTCTCTGCTTCCTTTCACCATGCCCTGAGCTCTGCAGATCTGGCTTCACACGGACTGAACCCCGAAATCTCCAAAAACTGTGCACAAGTAAACCTTCCTTCCTCTAAGTTGTGTGGTCAGTCCTTTTGGATTATAGCAGTGAGAATGCTTACGGAGACAAAAGGATAGGATATAGCTTCTTTTATCTTTTTAATTTTAGTTTTTCTGATTATTGATGCTATATTTTCACGTACTCTTGAGCCATTGGTATTTCCTCTTCTGTGAATTGTCTGTCCTCTTCCCCATTTTTCAGTAAGGCTGTCTTTCTTTTTGATGTGTAGGATTCTTCCAGCCTTCTGGATACTACTCCTTTATTGGTTAAACATGTTGCACGTATTTCCTCCCGGTTTCTGGTTTATCTTTCAGTCCCCGTGTGGTGTCTTCATAAGCAGAAGTTTTTAATTTTAATGTTGTAGAATTTATCAATATGTTCCTTGATGGCTGTGATTTTGGTTCTTGTTTAAGAAAGTCCTTATGATTTAGATGTCGTGAAGATACTCTCCTGTAGTATGTTCTAAAATTCTTATTCTTTTGCGATTAGCATTTAAGTCCTTAGTCCACCTGGAATTGATTGTTTAGATGTTAGGAGATCAGGGATCCAGTTTTGTTTTTTCCCCACATGGATAACCTTCTCCCCGCGTCAGGTATTAAATAGTCTAGCCTTTTCTCGAACACTGCCATCAATCAAGCTTACATGTATGTGTGGATCTGTTTCTGGGTTGTCCGTTCAGTTCCAGTGATTTAGTTGTCTATCGTGTGCCAATACCATACTTACTTAATTACTATGGCTTCATGTCTTAGAACCGGCTTGTCAAGTTCCAATGAAAAACGTTTAGATTGGAATTGCTTTGAATCTATTAATCAGTTTAAAGAGACCAAAACATTTAGTCTCTCCAGTAACATGATACGACTCTTATTTAAGTTTTCTTTAATGTCTTTCAATAAAATTTTGAAATTTTCTCCATAAAATTTACATGTATTTTGTTAGACTTATTGCCTTATATTTTGGTTGCTATTATAAATGGGAACTTTTTGAAAACAATTACATTCAAATTGTCTGTTTAAAGTACATAGAAATGCAGTTCACTGTTGTTGTTTGGGGGGGGTGTTACAAGGGATTGAACCCAGGGACATTCTATCTCTCATGCTACACCCTCAGCCCTTTTTTTTTCTGGATTTGTTAGGGGGTTGGGGGGGATAGAACTAAGTCTGCGAAGGTAAGAGTTTGCAGGCTTGTGGCCTTCGGGTCTCATTTGGCACTGAGTTTTTAAAAACCCTGAATTGGTTGTCAACACTTAAAAAGCAAAAGATTTTATGTAGAAGTCCAGATTTTCCATTGCTCTTGAAATGAGGGAGATCCTGGCAGTTGCTGAGGCCAGCTGTCTGCAGGATGCGGGACAAGTGTTGTCTGTTCTGTCGCAGCCCCACCTGCCCACTGGACTCCATGTGCCCGGCCTCCGGGGGCCTAAGGGACAGGAGCTTCAGTGCTGGATCAGAGGCACCTGCCTGTGCTTCTGCCTGCCAGACCACAAGCCTCGTGCAAGCCGAAGCCACGTCGCACTTGTGCCCTGCCGGATGGCGAGGGCCCAGCACCATGCCCAGCAAACCCTGGGCACTCGATACAGGTGGCACCTGGGTGGCAGCAGTGACCACGTCATGGTGGAATGAATTTTGGCAGCTACAGCCGGATTCCAGAATGCTTCAGGGAAGGCAGACCGAGGCGCACACCAGTCAAACGGTGGCTCATTTTGAACCCTGTTTTAATGGCCCACTGTGGCTGTGCATTGGGCAGCAGATAGGATGCTGACAACAGAGGACAACCTGCGGGCGTCTATCAGTGTCAAGGGAAAAACTGCTGCCCTGCCTTGGTTGATTTCTTCTTTGGAACAATAGGGTAAAGAATGAGAAGCAAGGGGTAGGCACATGCTTACTGCCCCACACAGCAGGACAGCAGGACCGAAATCACAGCCAGTGCCCTGGGTGTCTTAGCAAAACCTGTGAAACCGAGTCGCCTCATCTGATCTTTCTCCCTGGCTGTGACGGCAACTCTCCTCCATGCCCGCCTGTGTTCCTGTTTTGTTTCTTTCTTTCGCTTTCTTCTGCACTTGGTATTCCTCCAGGCTCCGTCTGAACGCACTTTGCCATGGGGAGCGCTAGGCGAGAAGAAAGTCCGGCCGCCTCTCCCCAGGGCTCAGGCTCTGGAAAATCAAAGCTGAGCGGAGGCAGCTCTTCTCTGCCTGCAGTGGGGTCGGCGGTTTGTGGAACGTTTCCCTGTCGGCTCATCCCTGCTGGTTCCTCGTGGTTTTGAGCCAGGCAACCAAGAGCTGCGTTGTGGCTGTTCTTTTTTAAGCAGGTGGGGTCTGCAGCTGGAAACAAAGTGAGCACCGCGCTCCAGGCCGCCAGCAGCATCCTGCTTCTGTCAAATGCACCACAGAGGCTGGGTCTGCCTCTGACTGAGGGTGTTAAAAGGAAAAACCCACCCAGACTCCCTGAATGAGGAGGAAGGCAGAAGAGTGCTCCCGCGGCTCGCCCCGTGCAGGAAGCGTCTGATACCATGGCTGGAGTCAAGCCGTAGGCAGGAACATGAAATGCTCTTCGGCCAACAGGTTTGGTTCTGACTGCGGAGGTTTGAGTCGTACTGCATATTCCTATATTTAGTACAATAATATCTCTGAGCCACGCTTTCATTCTTATTTTTAGTGCTCAGTAATTTTTGTACGTAATCATTTGGATCTGACTGGGACATGTTGGCAACTCATCCGTTCTAATTATAGAAAAGCTTTTTTTTTTTTTGTACTGGGAATTGAACCCAGGGGCATTCTGCCTTCGAGCTACACCCCCAGCCCTTTTTATTTTTATTTTGAAACAGGGTCTCACTAAGCTGCTGTTGCTGAGGATCTCACTAAGTTGCTAAGGCTGGCCTCGAACCTGTGATCCTCCTGTCTCAGCCTCCCAGGTACTGGGATCACAGGCGTGTGCCACCATGCCCCGCCTAGAAGAACTTTTGCCTACAAGTCTTTAGGACAGAGTGAACATGGGACTTTGAAGAACTGTCTGAGAAACCAGGGGAGTCCTCATCTTTGATGATCATGATCACTATAATAAAATATGGAATAGATAAATTGTAGCCCCCAACCTGATAAAACTGTCCTTAGGAGACTTAAGTGTTTTCTGGAGGACTGGGTCCCTTGGCACAGGACAGGTTCTCCAGTGGTTCTGCTGACAAGTCATCTTCCAGCACCTTGGCCAACTCTGGCGTCACTAGTAAACTTGTTACTTACCCAGGTGGTGTCGCTGCTTCTGAGCCCGGGCCACCCTGGCGTGGTGGGTCTGCGCTTGGGAAGCGCAGGAGTGCCAGGGGTGAACCCTCCGGCATCGGGCGGGTGTTTGTCTCTGAGCATCTGTAATATGGAGAGTTGGGACCTGCTTCTGTGGCTGATGAATCCGGCAGGCTCCTGCTTATGAAAGCAATTTGCAGACCCTCAAGTGTGGTGCCTTTGGGGGATTTGTGGCTAGCCCCGTGGTCTTACCTATGGAACTTAAATCCTCCAGATCTCATTATATGTCCAAAAAAAAAATTGGGGCTGTAGATGAGACCTGCGTGGTCTGATTTGGTATGCATAGCCACATGTGGCTGTTTTCATGTAAGTTAATTAAGATTAAATAAAAGTTAAGGTTTGATTACTTGTCACACTGGCAGTTTATCATATGCTCATTAGCCACATGTGTTGGGAGCTGCCATATTGACCCACATAGATCGTGGTATTTCCAACATCACGTAAAACAATCGCGGACATCTCCAGACGCAATTATCCTTCACGTTTCTTCCAATCTGGACTGTGTGGACTTCATCAAAGTGGCTCACTTAGTCCTTGAGGGGGAGCTTATATCTTTTTTTTTTTTTTCTGGTACTAACCCAGGGACATTCTACCTTCTGAGCTACACCCCCAGCCCTTTTTATTTTCTTTTTTCAAACAAGGTCTCTCTAAGTTGCTGAGGGTCTTGCTAAGTTGCTGAGGCTGCCCTTGAGCCTGGGATCCTTCTGTCTCAGCCTCCCAGTACTGGGATTACAGGTGTGCGCCAGCACACCCGGCTGGAGCTTGTGTCTTTAACAACCAAACCCCAGCAGAGCTGTACTACCGGCCAGGGTGTGCTGAAATCCTTGTTCCTTGTCTTCATGGCTACTGAATGGGAAGCCTTCCTATGGTATCTCTCATAATCCAGTTTCTTAGATGAAATAAAGCCAATTGTAGATGATATATTCCTGAGCCCTCAAATCATTTTATGTTGCTTATATACATAATATAATATAAAAATCTGACATATTTGCATCTTTTACTAAAACGTGTGTGTGTGTGTGTGTGTGTGTGTGTGTGTGTGTGTGTGTGTGCATGTTGCTAGGGATTGAACCCAGGGGCATTCTACCTTCAAGCTGCACCCCCAGTCTTATTTTGTTTTTATACAGGATCTCACTAAGTTGCTGAGGGTCTCATTAAGTTGCTGAAGCTGTCCTTGAACCTGCAATCCTCCTGTCTCAGCCTCCCAAGTACTGGGATGACAGGTATGTACCACCCACCACACTGGGCACATAAGTTATGTTCTGTAAAGTGGCTACAAACATGGAATTAACGAATACCAAGCCACTGATCCTAAGGGAAGTGCAGGCAGGGTTTCTGTGAGCCTCTGGTCCTGGCACTTTCGCCAACCGATCAATATAAACCTTGTTTTACATGTGTTTCTGCTAAAGACACTTTATTTAATATATACTGCCGATTCATTAACATGGAAGCCGCCGCCATCCACGCTGTGAGCGTGCCCAAGGGACCTGTCCCCGTGAGGCGCTTCTCAGCCTCTCCCCATTGGGAACACGAGGCAGCGTGGCAGCCCTGCGCCTGGGGACCCTTCTGAACAGCCACGTCCCCAGCACAAAACACAAAAATGGGAAAAACATGGACACTTGTCTAGCGTGTATGTACTGAAATAGTGTCATCTTGTTTTCGCCGTTCCCTGTCCTCAGATGGCCGCCAGAGCATGGTGAATGTCAATTTGGGGGTTAGAAATAAATTTTAGCAAGTAGGCAGATTCACAAAATTATGAGTAATGAGGATTCATTAACTTGACCCTATAAGCAACTAAACTGAGGACCAGCACAATTTAGGCAAAAAAGAAAAAGTAAATATGTTTTTTTTTCCCTCAAAGAATTTGATAATTAAAATTGCAAGAAGAAAAAGAAGTAGAATTGCAATAGTCAACCCAAAAAAAAATAGAACTTTGATGGACTTCTTACCCTCATTTTAAGATACAGAATGGTTTTCATCAAGAATCATATGTGGAGCTGGGCGTGGTGGCGCACACTTGTAATCCCAGTACTTGGGAGGCTGAGACCGGAGGATCCGGGTTCGCAGCCAGCCTCGGCTACTAAGTGAGGCCCTCCACAACTTCGTGAGACCCAGTTTCAAAATAAAGTATAAAAAATAGGGCCGGGGGTGTAGCTCAGAGGTAGAACGCCCCTGGGTTCAATCCCCGGTATCGCAAAAAAAAAGAATCCTATTTGGAACTGGGCACAGTGGCACACGCCTATAATTCCAGTACTTAGGAGACTGAGACAGGAGGACCACAGATTTAAGGACAGCCTCAGCAAGAGGCCTCAGTAAGAGTGAGGCCCTGTTTCAAAATATAGAACTGAGGGTCTAGCTCAGAGGTAGAACACCCCTGGGTTCAATCCCCAGTACCACACACACACAGACACACAAATCATATGTGGGAAGGAACTCTTATCAGTGCCCAGGGCACCTGGTGTTCAGGTCCTCATAGACGTGCTGCACTGTGGTATCGTGACCTGTCCCCTGCCCACCATGCACACAGATGATAAGATCTTTTGGATCAGAGACTATTGTTTGTTTGTCGGCACTAGGGCTTTAATTCAGGGGCCTTTTACCTTAGAGCTACACCCCCAGCCCTATTTTATTTTTTATTTTGAAACAGGGTCTCACTAAGTTGCCAGGGCCTCACTAAGTCGCTGAGGCTCAAGACCAGCCTCAGCAACTTAGTGAGGCCCTTGGCAACTTAGAGAGACCTTGTTTCAAAATAAAAAAATAAAATAGGGCTCAGAGGGAGAATGTCACTGGGTTTAATCCCTAGAATAAAGAAAGAGAGGAAGGGAGGGAGGGAAAGTCTGACTCTAGTGTCTACATCAACTATTGTTTCAAGGGAAATATGTTAGTAAGACATGCTTCTCTTCTGCCGAAAGAAATAATAATAGAAGTGCCAAGAATCAAAGCAAAATGATCCCAAGCAGCTAAGGTCTACCAAAAAAAAAAAAATGTTTCTGCCCTGTTCCCTATAACAATAGTAATAATATGGGAAGCACCTGAAAACTTGGCATAGTTGTCTTTTTTCTTCCCAGGGGGGAATGTTTGCTTTTGTAATTGTGTATAATTTAATTGCAATGTAGATGAAGAAAGGGATCTTAAAAACTCTTGCGCCTTTTTTAACGATGTTTTGAGAAGGTACGCTTTACTCTACAGTATGCGAATTAAATAAAATTGCTCACTTTGAGTAAAGGCTCATTCAAGTGGCTTGTGTTTAGGTTTTTCTTAGGTAAGAGGAAGTAGTAGAAGCTTGGAAACAATATTAAAATAGAAGTCATAGAAATTCTTACTTTGGTTCAGAAAGGACTGAGGTTGGTCTGTATCAAAAGTCCTAGAGAGAAAATCTGACAAAGCTGATCACCGGTGGTCACCGCCTGTCATCCCGGTACTTGGGAGACTGAGACAGGAGGATCGCAGGTTCAAGGACAGCTTCAGCAATTTAGCAAGACTCTCAGAAACCTAGCAAGACGTGTTTCAAAAAAAATAATAAGCCGGATATAGTGGCACATGCCTGTAATCTCTTAGGAGGCTAAGACAGGAAGATCACAGGTTCGAGGATGACCTCAGCAAGTAGTAAGACTCTCATCAACCTAGTAAGACCCTGTTTCAAAAATAAGAATAAAATAGCTCTGGGGATGTAGCTCGGAGGTAGAATGCCCCTGGGTTCAGTCCCCAGTACCAAAATTAATAATAATAGTAGTAGTAGTAGTAGTAGTAGTAGTAGTAATAATAATAGGGCTGGGGGTGTAGCTCAGAGGTAGAATGCCCCTAGGTTCAATCCCCAGTACCACAAAAACAAATGAACCAAATCTGACAAGCTGGCGTGAGAGCGTTAGGCCCGATGAAGGGAGCATGGCTTGTAATGTAGGTACCGGGGATTGAACCCAGGGACATTTTACCTCCGGGCTACACCCCCAGCCCTATTTTTTTATTCTTTATTTTGAAACAGGGTCTCACTACGTTGCGGAGGGCCTCACTAAGTAGCTGAGGCTGGCCGCGAACCCGGATCCTCCGGTCTCAGCCTCCCAAGTACTGGGATTACAAGCGTGCGGCACCATGCCCGGCTCTTCCTAAGCACTTTCTAACAGCTATTTCAGGAGCATGGAGTGGGAATGCTGGGAGAGCAGGATAGTGGATGGACGATAGGGGGCATATTTCCTAAGCACTTTCCCCTTGGCCTTTTGCCTCCTCGTCCTCAGGTACCAGGACTCCCTGCCAGCTCCCACCAACTTCAGTTCCAACAGGGACAGGAGCCTGTGAAGTCATTGGACTAGGGCCACCCTAATCTGCTGTGCCTCCTTTTAACTCGATTACATCTGCAAAGACCCTCTCTAAATAAGGTCACATTCCCAGGTTCCAGGGGCTCAGTTGTCAACACATCTTTGCGGGGGCACAGTTCAACCTACAGTACTTTCCGTCTGCTCCCACGTTCATAGGAGAGCCTCCTCCATCTCATCGGTTGACCTCCCTTAGCTTAATTGAATCCAAGCAGCCGTCATTAATAACCATTTGCCCTTTTCACATAGATGAAATGTGGAAATGTTTTCAGAATTGCTCAAGTCTGACATGCCCAAATATTAAGCTTCAGGGAATGATTACAGAGAAGAAATACATTGAAGAGCTCTCTATCTGGCTCAGCCTTACTCTTGTGCACCCTGTTTTCCTGTGGCCTCTTCTATCCCTCAAAGATGTTTTTGTTTTTCACTTAGCTATTTGGTTTCACTCACAAATTATTTCTTTATTCTTTGCCTTGTACCAGATTTTTTTATAGTACCAGGGGCATTCTACCTCCAAGGTACATCCCCAACCCTATTTTTTATTTTGAAACAGGGTCTCACGATGCTGCTGAGGGCCTCACTAAATTGCTGAGGCTGTCCTTGAACCCATGATCCTCCTGTCTCAGCCTCCCAAGTACTGGGATGACAGGCATGCACCGCCGAACCCAGCTCCTGAATTTTTTAATCAACCCTGTGTGCTGGAGTTGGGGATCACAGCAAAGCCCATTTCAGCGAAGGCAGTTCTGCAGGAGCACAGGGGTTGTCGTGTGAAATGTGGCAAATTTATGAGATCCACATTTCCATTGGCACTAATTCGATCTGGTCTAATATACCCTGCTTCAGAACAAAAAATTTAAAAAGGCTAGGGGTGTAGGTCAAAGGTAGAATGCCACCCAAAAAAGAAAGAAAGAAACTCTTAAGATAAGAGTTTACTATCTCTTCTCTATATTAAATTATGAGTTTCTTGTTCACAGGGATTGAATGTTTCTGTTAATGGCAGAGCTGGAAATGGTTTTCACTGTTATCGAATAATAGCATACAGGTCTATATTCATCTGTATGTATATCAGCTGGTATTTATTTTTTGTAGCAATCTTCAGGTGCAAGATAGAAATTTCACTAGCAACCTCTGTTAAAAGCCAGTGCATTACCTTTTAAATCCAGCTATTTAAAAAAATGTGTTTGGGGCAGAGGATCCTGAAATAGGGAACTTGTTCTGAATTTTCAATAGACAGGAATAGCGATACACTGTTGCCATCGATGCCCTTTATTATTATTTTTTTAAGTACTAGGGATTGAACCCAGAGGCATTCTCTGAGCTACACCTCCTGGCCCTATTTTTTTTTTATTTTGAAATAGGGTCTCACTAAGTTATTGAGGGCCTCGCTAAATTGCTGAGGCTGGCCTCGAACCTGTTTTCCTCCTATCTCAGCCTCCCAAGGACTGGGATGACAGGCGTGCACCACCACGCCCAGCTCATTGATGCCCTTTAAAAGGAATTATTGTTTGGCCCCAGAGAGAGCCTGGGATTGTGTGCGTGCATGTGCTGGGAGTAGGGTTTAACCTATGAAGGTGTGGCGTCCTGGCCAAGTCAGCCAGTCAGCACCGTCATCCAGGGTGGACACGTCTTGACCAGCCTCCCCCGGAGCACCGTCCTGCGTTACCAGTCGCTCGCTCCAGTCTCGGTGTGTCATGCCTGGCTGCAAGGTTTTGGTGGGGGAAGTGAAACCTAGTCATTTACTATGAGATTTCTTGTCAACCTGCTATTACAGGAAGTAGTGAAAAGTGGATTGATAGTTAAAACAAAATTCTGCAGCAGGATGTGTGTTTCATGTTTCTGCCCGGGCTTTCCCTCTTCTGCATTTCAGGGCTGCTTTTGCATTTCGTATCGGCTGTTTCATAAGACTCAGTGACCAAATATCACATAACGGAGGAAATCTGGTATCAGCCTAGCCCTGGCAGAGACATGCACCTCAGCTGTTACTACCACTCTTTCATGGTAGTTAGCCTTACTGTAACTTGTCAGCAATCTTTAATTTAAAAAAAATCCTCAAAATAGGATATTATTTCATAATGTAAAAAGAATGACTAGTTTCTTGTCTTTTTTAAGTGATGTGGTAGGATTACATTTCCACATTTCCAGTAACTTTTTTTTTTTTTTTGCAGAACTAGGGATTGAACCCAGGGGCATTCTACCTCTGAGCTACACCCCCGGTCCTATTTTTTTTATTCTTTCTTTTGAAACAGCGTCTCACTAGGTTGCGGAGGGCCTCACTAAGGCTGGCCGCGAACCTGGATCCTCCTGTCTCAGCCTCTTAAGTACTGGGATTACAAGCGTGCGCCACCACACCCGGCTCATTTCCAGTAACTTTCTAAGAAAAACTTATGTTGGTTGTCATTTTATTAAAATATAACATTAGTATGATCTGATTGCCAGATTACTTTTGTTATACATATATATATAACCAGCCTCCCAAGTACTGGCATGCACCACCATGCCTGACTTATCAGATCACTTTTTATTTATTTATTTATTTGTTTATTTATTTATTTATTTATTTTGCGTGTGTGGTGCTGGGGATTGAACCCAGGGACATTCTACCTCCGAGCTACACCCCCAGCCTTATTTTATTTTTATTTTGAAACGGTCTCACTAGGTTGATGAGAGTCTCACTACTTGCTGAGGTTGGCCTCCAACCTGCGATCCTCCTGTCTCAGCCTCCCGAGTACTGGGATGACAGGCACGCGCCACTGCGCTGGCTAATACTGCCATGACAAAGCCTTTTCATATAAACTAGCCATATCCCTTTTGAATGTGATAGAGGAAAAGTACTAACCCCCTTAAACAAGCAGCTTTCTGAAATGGTAGCACCATTATAGGTGGATTTTAGAATTTAGGAGGAGGGGCAGATTAGAACCAAGTCTAAGTGCACCAGCAGCACCCAGATCCTTTACCACTGCTGACGGTTCAAGATGTGTGGCAGGCATCACCTGTCGCGATCCTGAACACGCAAATTACATCACAGTCTTCTTAGTCCATCCGTAGGCTTTTAAAAAATGCCTCAAACTAGCCAGGTGTGGTCGCGCACACCTGTCATCCCAGGACTTGGAAGGCCAAGACAGGAGAATCGCAGGTTCAAGGACCACCTCACCAAGTAGTGAGATTCTCATTAACCTAGTGAAACCCTGTTCCAAAATAAAATTTAAAAAATAGGGATGGGTGTAGCTCAGAGGTAAAATGCCCAGTACCACAAAAGGAAAGAAGGGAGGGAGGGAGGGAGGGAGGGAGGGAGCGAGGGAGGGAAGGAAGGAAGGAAGGAAGGAAGGAAGGAAGGAAGGGAAGGAAGGAAGGAAGGAAGGAAGGAGGAAATCTCTGTTTCCTCATAATGCTTTAATAACTTCGTTTTCTTCATAGATGTCTCTGATTCATCCGGGGATTTATCCTGGTGTTCCATGTAGAAGTGTGGATTTGGCTTTGTTGTTTTTTTATATTTGTTATTTTTGTACTCTATTGTCCCCAGGCCAATTAATAAATATTTCTAATATTTCTTCTTAAAATACTTTTCAAGGTCTAAAAAGTTGGCAGCTCTTGTGGAAGCCTTAAAAGAAGTCTCCCTTACCAAGGCCGAGCTGGGGCTGGAGCTGGAAGAGCTAGAAGCAGCAGCCCTTTTGGTCCAGGAGGAAGAAACTTCCGGAAAAGCAGAGCGCTCGGTCTCCACACAGCAGACACCTCTCGCCAGTCCTGAGCCAAGTGACGGGGAGGAGTTGGGATCCAGCAGCACCTCGTCACCTGACCCTGAAGACTCAGCTGCAGAGCAGGAGGAGCTCAGAGAGAGTCCCTGTGCACAGGTGGCTTCCTTGCGAGGCCCCTTTCTAGAGGAGAACAGCGCCCTGCTCATTGGCGATGGTGGGGCGTGCGGAAACACGGGCAGCCAGAGGTCTGACACGGGTCCAGGCGGGCTGCTGGCCTCATCCCAGGCTCCTGGAGAGAGCAGGCCTCTGATTGAGGAGCTCAAGGGACAGCTGAGGTCCACACCTTAGATTTCCAACCCCCAGGACACCGCTGCTGGGAGCCGCAGCAGTGTGCGGGACAGAGCAACAACACAGGTGCCGAGTGACGGACTCACCTGGTTTTGCTCTTGCAGGGGAATCAGGTCAGCAGGGCTGAATTAGAATCCCCCTCTCTGCTTTGTACTTTAACTTTGTATATACCACATTGTTTTCAAGTGAGTTGTTTTTATAGCTTTTGGTTTCTTTGTTGCATCTTGAGAAATAAAGTTCTAAAGGAGTTTGATCAAAGTGTAGCTAATGTTTGAAAATGAAAGCAACAGTTCTGTTCCCAGCCCCTCCAGAATATATCCGGCTTTTTTTTTTGCCGTACTGGGGATTGAACCCAGAGGCGTTCTACCTCCGAGCTACACCCCTAGCCCTATTTTTTATTCTTTATTTGGAAACAGGGTCTCGCTAAGTTGCAGAGGGCCTCACTAAGTAGCTGAGGCTGGCCGCGAACCCAGATCCTTGAGGCTGGCGGGGAACCCGGATCCTCCGGTCTCCACCTCCCAAGTACTGGGATTACAAGCCTGCACCACCACGCCTGGCTTGGCACTGATACTTTTGTTTCAGCTTTACTGAGGTGAGCCTGGACTTACAGCAAAGTGCTCCTAGCCCGTGTGCAGCCTGGTGAGTACTGACCCGTGGATACGCCATGACACCATCAGCACTAACAAGGTAATGAGCTCCCCGTCATCCCCAGGTGTCCTGGTACCCCTTGTTTTGCTTCCTGCCAGGCTGCATCCCCCCCCCCCGCAGCCACAGCTCTACACAGTAGCTTGCATTTCCTAGAGTTTTATATAAATTGAATCGTGCAATGTGTACCCTTTTTTGGCTCAGGCTTATTCTACTCTACAACTATTTTCAGACTGATCTATGTGGTGGTGTGTGTCACGAGTCTTTGGGGTGTTCTGTTTTGTTTTGTTTTGTTCTCTGCTGACTACTGTTTCATTGGCTAGCTTTGTCCTTTCACTGACTGGGGTATTTGACATATTTCCAGCTTGGGCTGTTACAAATCAAGCTGTTACGCACATTTACGCCCAAGCCTTCACGGGGACATATGCTCCCCTTTCTCATAGGTAAATATCTGGAGGAGGAATGGCCGAGCTGGAGGCAGGTGTGTGTACGCTTCGTATTTTCACAAGCTGTGGAACCGCTTTCCTGATGCCTGTAACATTTTATATCCCACCCACAGTGGATCAGAGTCTTTTAGGTTTTTGTTTATTTGTTTTTTGGTACTGGGGATTAACCCAGGGGCCAGTTTCTTGCATTGTCCTGGTTTTGCTTTTCGGTTATGCCAGGCTGGAGAGCAGATCTGGTCCCCGTCACTCCGTCCTGTCTGGAAGTGAAAGTCTCCATTTCACATGTGGGTTTTCCCATTTGATCGTGAGTTCGTGGGGCAGTGCGGCTGGGTCGCATCTGTTTCCACCGACTCATCACTGCCGTATTCTCCGTGCCCCATACGTACGTGGCGAAGGCATGAACACATGAAAGAAGCCAATTTGCTTCGGGGAAGAAATGAAGCGAAATCCGATGCGCACTAATCTCAGTAGTACTTTTTATTCCACGAAAGGGCACGATCCCTTTATACTTGGGGTTTAGACCGACTGCAAGGATTTATGTTTGTAGCATAAGCTCCGGTCTGTGTTAACATTCTAGCTGGGGTGACTGTGCCATTGGACACGCGTGTTAACTCCTGAGCACGGGAACTTGGTCCAAATGTGCTGGAGACTTTTCTCAGGGTCCCTGGAGAGCGTCCACATTCCCGTGACCGTTGAAAACACATTTCTCCTCCGTAGCACATTCCTCGAAGCAGTTTGAAAAAGCATTATCCATTCCTCCAATCATTTACTCCAACAAAACCAAACCATCTACTCGTGTCTAAAAGTTTAAAACCTTGCAGATTTTCTCCCTTTGTCAATTTCTGTTCTTAGGATTTTTTTTTTTTTTTTTTTTTTGGTACCAGGGATTGAACCCAGGGGCATTCTACCTTTGAGCTACATCCTCGGCCCTATTTTATTTTTTATTTGGAAACAAGGTCTCACTGTGTTGCAGTGGGCCTCGCTAAGTTGCTGAGGCTGGCCTCCAACCTACAATACTCCTGTCTCAGCCTCCCAAGTCCTGGGATGACAGGCGTGCGCCACCGCGCCTGGCCTGTCCTTAGAGATCTTGACCAGATCTCCTTCACTGAGTCTTGTCTGGGAGAAACTCCCTTTCTCCAAGAACAAGCACACGGGCTTCTGCCTGGACATCCCCTAGCCAGAGCTCACTGACTAGCTCTCCTGAGTGAGCAGGGCGCCTTAGTCTCGAGCTCCAGGCCCATGTGTTTCTGTCACCCTGTCTGTTCCCAGGGGCTAAAGCTTTGTTATCTCTAAAGCTCTGTTTAGATGTCTAAGAACAATATACCACACTCCATCTATAACCCAGAACATACCAAAGGTGTTACCTTTTTATTTTTGCCATACTGGGGATTGAACCCAGGGGCATTCTACCTCCAAGCTACACCCCTAGCCCTTTTAATGTTTTGTTTTGGTTTTTTTTTAAAACGGTCTCACTAGGTTACTGAGAGTCTCACTACGTTGCCGAGGCTGGCCACAAACCTGCGATCCTCCTGGCCAGCCTCCCAAGTACTGGGATTGCAGGTGTGCACCACCATGCCCGGTTATTTTTTTTTTAACTGGACAACCTGCCAGGCAACTGTAGGGATCACCTATAACCTCACAAGATTCCCAAGAACCCCGGACGACGGGAGAAAAAGATGTTGGAGGAGAAGAGGAGCCTGGAAGAGAGGTCAGTGACTGCCTAGTCACAGCTCATGGGAAGGACGAGGCTTTGAAGTTGGCAAGGCAGAACTGAGTTCCAGAGCCTCAGCCCAGGTGTGACCAGCCCACAGGGCGAACACCAAACTCCAAACCCTTCCCTTCATCTTGAAAATGGGAGCTGGGTGTGGTGGTGCATGCCTGTAATCCTAGTACTTGGGAGGCCAAGACAGGAGGATTGCAGGTTTGAGGCCAGCCTCAGCAAGTAGCGAGACTTGGAGCAACCTAGCAAGACCCTATTTCAAAATTTTAAAAAAGCTGGGGGTCTTGGAGGTAGGATGCCCCTGGGTTCAATCTCCAATACCACAAAAAAAAAAAAAAAGGAGGAGGAGAAGGGAGGAGGAAGGAAGAAGAAGAGGAGAAAAGAAAAGAAAATGGGGAGCCAGACATGGTAGTGTGTGCCTATAACCCCAGTACTTGGGAGGCTGAGACAGGAGGAACACAGGTTAGAGGCCAACTTATCAAGACCCTGTTTCAAAATAAAAAAATGTAAAATAGGGCTAGGGGTGTAGCGCAGAGGTAGAATGCCTCTGGGTTCAATCCCCAGTGTCACAGGGGAAAAAAGGGGGAGGATAGAACTACACTCATGGGTCACCTAAGGACTCAGGATAGGTTCTGGGAAAGGTATCACTGGGTGATTTTGTCACTGTCTCAGGGGATACCTTTGTACATGCCGTCCATCACTGACAACGCTGTCATGCAGCGTGTGACTATACTTTTATTGCTTATCCTACAGGAGCCTGAGACTTTATGTTCAAAATACATAGCCCGGCATGGTGGCGCATGCTTGTAATCCCAGTATTTGGGAGGCTGAGACCAGAGGATATGGGTTCGCGGCCAGCCTCAGCTACTTAGTGAGGCCCTCCGCAACTTAGTGAGACCCTGTTTCCAAATAAAGAATTAAAAATAGGGCTAGGGGTGTAGCTCGGAGGTAGAATGCCCCTGGGTTCAATCCCCGGTACTGCAAAAAAAAAAAAAAAAAAAAACTTTGTAAACTGGAAAGCATTAAAACAATATGAGGGTTCGTTGTTATTGTCTAACTTCCCAGAGCTGAACAGGGCCCGATTTAGCTACCTGACAACAGGTGGCCAGGGGAGCGAGCACTGTGAAATGAGTCAGCCCTGCTAATCGCTGCAGAGAGATTGGCTTGTGATAAAAGTCTACACAGTTGAGTAGATTAGATAGAAATACTAATTGTATCAATGAATCACAGCCCAGCCTCATCTTCGAGGCTCACGTTAGCATTGACCAATTTTTCTCTGTCCTGTCTCTCCTCTCCCATTATCCCCGGAGAGTTAACGCGGGGCCTCGCTGTGGGCATGGTTGGTTTTAGGTGCTGTAACTAAGCTGCTATCATTTTTCACTGGCACAAGATTAATTTACCAGTGAGACAGGGCTGCTCCTACCACATGCCAAATTGGTTGACAGCTGGGGGGCGGTTTTCACACCTGCTAATGAAAAAAATCCACTGTGGTCATGGATCAAATTTGGTTCCCAACAATTGGAGGGAATAGAGTGAAGCTCAAATTTTCTTGGCACTGAGACTTTATAAAATTATTTTTTTTTAAATACAGAGAGAAGTCAGGTGTAGTGGCACACACTTTTTAATCCCAGTACTTGGAAGGCTGAGACAGGAGGATCATGGGTTCAAGGCCAGCCTCAGCTACTTAGTGAGGCTCTCGGCAAATTAGCGAGAACCTGTTTCAAATACAAAATAAAAATAGGGCTAGATGTGTAGCCTGGAAGTATAATGCCCCTAGATTTAATCTCCAGTACAGAAAGAGAAACAGAGACTTATGCATATCTATTTTGTTATAAAGAGATTTTGTATTCGATGTCCCAACTGGAAATTGACTTAAGTAGTCATAGTGATAAAACACCCCTCTAAAAGAAATAGAAATGAGGTAATGACTTAATATAGGAATACACCTGGTGGTACACACCCATAATCCCAGCACTTGGGAGGCTGAGACAGGCAGATCGCAGGTTCAAGGACAGCCTCAGCAAGTAGTGAGACCGTGTTTCAAACTAAAAAATAAAATAGGAGCTGGGCATGGTGGCACACACTTGTAATCCCAGTACTCAGGAGGCTGAGACAGGAGGATCACAGGTTCGCGGCCAGCCTCAGCTTAGTGAGGCCCACCGCAACTTAGTGAGACCCTGTTTCAAAATAAAGAATAAAAGCTGGGCGTGGTGGCACACCTTGTAATCCCAGTACTTTGGGAGGCGGAGACTGGAGGATCCGGGTTCGCGGCCAGCCTCATCTCTCTCTTTCTCTCTCTCTCTCTCTCTCTCTCTCTCTCTCTCTCTC
>PVJS01009938.1:0-49178 GCA_004027185.1 Glis glis
AGAGCATCATACCACATCTCACTAGTTCAGGAAAACATTAAAATTAAAATTCAGGTAATTTCTATTGAATGTGTATCGCTTTTGCACCATTGTCAAGCTGAAAAATCATAAATTGCGGACCGTCTGTATATATACATTCATTTGCCCAACAAATGTTTATTGAACATTTATTACATGTGTTCACATACATATATATATATATATATATGTACACACCCACATATACCTTACTGGTATTACCTGCACATTGAAGATATTCCTAGGTAGACAAGCTTATGAAATTTTTTTCTACTTTAAATATTTTTCTTACCTCCTTCCTTTTTTCTCCATCCTTTATTCCTTCCTTCCTTTCTATATTTGAAAATGATAAATGATATAATACAGTATTATCTTCTAAATAATTTACTGAATATATCTGTAGTTTTTTTAAATGTTAGTTTTAATATCTTTTATAATATTAAAGCTATTATAGGGATTCTGGAGCCCACATATTTAAGTTCAAGTCCCACTTTCACAATTTACCAGTCGTGTGACCTTGAACAAGTTTTTCTGAGTCTTTGTGAATCAGTTTACTTGTCTGTAAAATGGGGATAACAGTAATGCTGATCCCATAGGATTGTTGTGAAGATTCAATGAGCGTATATAAAAATGACTAGAGCAGAAACCAAGTGCTCAGTACATCAATATATTTAAAGATCTGTTTTGTTGATATTGTTTAAAAATATATAAAATGTGTTCAATTTATTAATTGCCACTATGATTCCTTTTTGTCTGTTCTACAATTTTTGCTTTTGAAAAAATTCTACCATAAAACAGAGCCAGTTTTCCTACTTATCAATTCACCTAATTACCAGTTTGCCTAAAAATTACGCCACCAAGTATGTTTAAGTCCATCCAGTATCTGCTAATTTTTACCATATTTTAAGCTAGTCACAGCTTTTTGAATAAATGGATCTAAAATTTACTAAGATAAATAGTTGTAGGGGTTAAAAATGGTAAGTTTTAGAGCATTATTTTGCATTAGGGAATTGTTTTGCATCTGTATCTAGTTTTGTTTTCATGACTTTTTAAAAAACTTCTTTTCCTAAAGAACATCTCATTAACAGAATATTTCTAATAGCTGTTACATATTGTATGAAGTATTTCATATAAAATAACTTATAGCCGGGCATGGTGGTGCATGCCTATAATCCCAATACTTGGGAGGCTGAGACAGGAGGATCGCAGGTTCAAGGACAGCCTCAGCAAGTAGTGATACTCTCATCAACCTAGTGAGACCCTGTCTCAAAATAAAATTAAAATAGGGCTGGGGGTGTAGCTCGAAGGTAGAATATCCATGGGTTCAATCCCCAGTACCACACAAAAAATAACTTATAACATGTTGGAGTCATATAATTAATTTTAATGTAGTTCTGACCAAAGCAATAGGCAAAATGGAATATGTATAATTCTCTTTGAAAAAGTATTGCAATTTAGCCCATAAATCTGGTTATGGATACTCTATTATTGCATTTTATAATCCAATACTATTCTATGCATGAGACATCAAATCTTTTTAAAAAACTGAATTTAATGAAATTGAGATCTATTTTGCCACTTCTCTGACAATACCTTTGATTAATGTCGGTTTCTCTCTAAACAGAATCTAGTATTTGGTTGATTTATAAACACTTAATATATACACCAGAAATGCAGAACATAGAAAATTAGCATTCATTTATATAGACTCATCACAGAGAATAGAACATGAAGCATTCTTTACAAAGCTACCAGATTTAATAGGTGCTTGTTACTAGGATGAGAATGGGTATCTGGAAAACTGATAAAAATTCCTTAAAGTTTTCAAAAGCCAATAAAATAGTAAATATTTCCCCTAAAATATACATTCATGTAATGCTGAAAAATAATATTTAGTACCTTTGTAGTACATATTCATACTAGAATTCCCTTTAGAAAAATTGATGATAAGTCTATGATGTAACATAGAGATAAGAGAAATACATACTAGCTTCCAAAATTACTGCAAAGAAGACACTGAATTTAAGAAAATGTATGCATTAGGCAATGGGATGTAGTTTTAGTTTCTCAAACAACTTATTTTGGAAAGCACACTTGGAAATGGACTTTTTTTGTTTGTTTTTGGTACTGGGTAATGAACTCAAGGACATCTACCCCTGAGCTACACCCCCAGCTTGATTTTATTTTTTATTTTTAAAGAGGGTCTCACTAAATTGATGAGACTGGCCTCAATCTTTTTCTTTCTTTCTTAATTTTTTTATAGTTTTGTTAGTGCATTGTAATTACACAACACAGTAAGGTTCAAAGTTGTACAAACATGTACAAAAGTCTTGGTGTGTTTCCCAGCCCAGGAGGGCGATTCTATCCCTGAGCTACACCCCCAGCCCTATTTTATTTTTTATTTTTAAACAGGGTCTTTCTAAGTTGCGAAGGGCCTCACTAAGTTGCTGAGGCTGACTGCAAACCTGCGATCCTCCTATCTCAGCTTCCCAAGTACTGGGAGTACAATTGTGCACCCAATCAGAATGTTTTACTGAAAATTGTTGATGACCAATTCAAGGATGCACTGATAAGAAATTGCTAAGATCCTTTAGAACAGACTTTTGTCTGTTTTTGTTCATTGCCATTCAGCCAGCATCTAGAAGAGTATTTGAAACAGTAGAGGCTCATTAGACATTTATAGAATGATTGTTTATAATCATGTTGACATTTTTTCAGGCCAAACTTCTAGAGAAAAAATAAACACAGTACTAAAGTTGATCCAAATAAGTGTGAAAGGAAAAATTTGATACAATTCCTTCAATTTCTGAGCAAAGGTGGAATACATATTCATGTACGGTGAAGTTTTTATGAAAGAGTGCTGTCTTATAAAACTCTAGCTTTAATTTCAAGGCATAGGTGCTGGTTTATAGCTAAAAACACAAAAGAGCGGTAGTCCAGGGACCACAGGGCAAAAGTATTGTCTCTTAATAACTGTCAAAGCTCAACTGAGAGAACTAACCTTTAAAGAAGATTTGTTGTACTTTAAACAGTCCCTTTTTACTTCCACATGCTGTGAAACCTATTCCTTTATTAATTTATGCCAGCACAGAGCTAATCCTTGTATCTATGAACCTGTTCTACTTGTCTGGAAGAATTGGGCTTTATCATGGTGATACTGGTTTATATCAAAGAGCGTTATAAGAAATATCAAAGAGTGTTAAATGTCCCTGAGGTATTTTAAGTGTGCTTTCTGTGTTTTTTTTTAATTGAGAACCTTTTTATTACATTATAGGAAGGAATTTTATTTCAAGTTTCATGTCTGGATTAGTTGCTTTTCTTTAACGGAACTTATACATTTTCTAATGAATCAGTTGGCCATGTTTGCAATTTTTTGTTTTCTGTTAAAAAGTTTACAGACAAGTTTTTAGGCCAACTATTGAAGTGTAATTGTTTTGACATTAATGTGTATTTGTGGCTGTGTTGGCATTTGCTTCACTTCTGGGACAATTTTCTGGCTGTCCTTGTTTTGTTTTATTTTGTCACATATATTTAATTTATAACATCTTAATAAAATATATATGTCCTTATAAAGCAAATTAAATCAATTGTGGAATAAAGTGAGAATATCAATCGATTATTGCTTAATAAAAATAAGTGAGCAACCTTAATTTTAATAAGTAGTAATAAACTAAGGAAAGTGACTGGGTTATAAACAACTTTGCAGTTGGCAAGATGACTTTGTTGTTATTGAAAAGCATCAAACAGTCCATAAAGGACAGCTTTTCAAGACATAAAACACTATGGAAGAGAACTTTGTTAATCTGCAAAATACTTCCTAATTTTGCTCATTTGCAGTGCAAACTTGTTCTTATATATAGGTAATGGTGGAGAGGAAGGGAAGTCAGTATCAAAGGAATAAATAAATGAATAAATAGATGAATAAGATCAACATAAAAAAGAGACAGATCTTCAAGAGTGCACAAGCTGCGTACTGCGTGGTCATCAGTGCATTCTGAGTGATTAATATGTCCTTAGGGAATAGCCGACATCAGAATCAGATACCTTGATGAAGATTTTCCTGGTTGATAGGGAAGGATTGTTGGAAAATATTTGCCAGGACCCCTTCATGTCTGAGATTCTCTCGTCTCTGACCGTGTCCCTTACACTGGCTTCTCAGCTTTCACTGAAGCAACTCTCCTGGTCATTTTAGGAATCTCATCACTTACTGCTCAATTAGTTGCCCAAATACCACCTCCCAGGACAAGGACAAAATCTTGCTACTGCAGCCTGGACGCATTCACAGATATTCTCTTAGCCTTCCATTCCGTGCAGGGCAGGTGAGGTCATATATCAAGGGTTTGGGAAAAGCCTCAGGAGAGTCTATCTGCCGGAGTTGGCAGCTGGGTCAGTCCTTCCGGCCCTGAGGGAAAGCTTAGCCAGGCAGGTTGTAAATGGCCAGGGAGGTTTCTGCCGGGTTGTATTTCTTTGGGACTGGGAGGCAGATGACCTTTAGATTCCTGAGAAGGTCCTGAATAAGTAGTATATTATGACTTTACTACACCAAATTCCCACTTTCCTCCTGAGTACTCAACCAGACACTCTTCATTTACTGAACTCATAAAATTTCCACTCATGGATGGAGTTAATTGTTCCCTAGTTTCAGATCTGGGTTCTTCAGCCTCTACTTTTTAGTGTTATAGGTAGGATTAAGGACAAAATCTTTATAGATGGTGCCAAAGAGTCCTATTAGGGATTGAGAGGTCAGGAAGAGAGTCATTTTTTCCTTTTAAAACATACAAATCAATTCACAGCCTCCTAAAACCCACATTTAAAAAGTGTTTTGTTTTGAATTGCCACCTAAAGCCACTGTATTTTCTTTAAATTTTGTCTCCTCTCGTTTTATAAACTCTCTGGTATAAAGCTATAATTACAAAATCATTCTAGTTCCATGGTCTTGGAGTTCCTAACATAGAAAATGTTTTCCTTGTTCATTTGTTGAGATTTTTTTTTTCTGTCCCAATTTTAAAGTAGGGGAGAAGGGGAAATCATCAAGACTATCACTGTGTAAACACACCATTTTAAATGTTGACATGAGGGAGATCAGTGTTTTCAGGAAAGGGAGATGAAGGGTAGAGGGATGACTCGGAAATAATGTGAATGATCTGGAGGAGAATTTTAAAAATACACAATATTGATTTTGTTGTTGTTATTGTTCTTTATGGGTTAAGAGGGAAAAATGAAGAATAGACATATATACTTCTTGTGTAATATATTTTTCTGGCTAGAAAGCATTGGTATAAGCATTTGACACTTTGGGATATTTCTAATTTATTGCTTATGCTGAGCTTTGGCTTCTCTGGAAAAGATTTGTCAGAGCCACAAAATGTCTGAAATTTTCCTGTCTCTGATTGTGGCTTATCACACTGGACTTGAGGTTTATGAATTCTCCATGAGGTGACTCTCATCCTTCCCTGCTTTACTTAGTATCTTTAGATTTGTGGGGTGTAGGAGGAGCAATCCCTGAAGCCTGTGTTTCCTGGCCAGGGTACCTCTCTCCCTCTCTCTGACCCATGTCTTGGAGGCAGCATGTCTCCAAGTAGATGAGTTTCTTCCATGGTTCTAGTTTTCAATGGATAGATTTGTGGAGCTGTCACATTCCTCCAGGTAACCTTGGACACTGAGCTCTGTAAGGCCTCCTCCAGGCCACCTGGTGCTGCAAATCTCTAGGTCACCTCCCTATCCTCTGTTTGTCTTTTGCTTTTTAATCACCTTCGGAAACAATTCCATGTGTTAAGTTTCTTCTGCTTTAAATACTTGGTGTAATTTTCATTTTTTTCTGTTTCAAGCTAAATGATACCCCATTATAGAATTTAATTTATACATAAAATAAAAAAACTGAAAAGTGTAAGTAGGTCTTTCCTATTAATACTCATTCAATCATAAGATGGAGAAAGACAACCAAAACTTCTTTAAGCAATACAGAGTATTGAATGGTTCTTATAAGTAAAAGGTCAAGGATTGCAACTTGACTTTGTGGTCTAATGGGGTTACCAAAACTCATTTCACTTAGTTTGATTTCCTGTTTGGTTTGTTTCCTTTAGATTGACATAATTCTCAGACTTAGACTCACTTTATCATAATACAAACTCTGAAAGAAGAATTTACTTTCCTAATAATGGTAATCTCCTGCAGGCTGCCAGTCTCACGTCAGCTTCTCTGGTGCTGCCTGTTGCAGTGACCCAGTCTATATGAGATCCTGGGTGTCTTACTTCCCTCTGACCCACAGAGCCAGGCTCTATCCTGTCTTGGTCTGGTTTCTCTACTTACTGATTTTATCAGAGAGAGGAGCCTCTATGAAGTTGTTGAAGGAGCTTTTAATTAATTTGTGAAGCTCAAACAAAGCCTTTATGAAATGAAAAAGAACTGCTTCTCATAATGGTCACTAATGGCTGCAATGAACACAGACCCACCAGGAAATGAAGTAAAAATCACTTTGCTTTGAAATGTAAACACTTTGTTAATTGCTCTTCCCTAGTGAAGTCTTAGTTGCCTTCAAACCTCAGTGTTATATGAATATGGAAAAAAAGTTCCTAAATGTGGAAGCAGAAAATCTAGGCTATAAGAATAGTGTGATTTTTCAAATAAGTAGCACTTTTTCTCTGCTGGGTTTTTTTTTTAACAGATTCATGTAAACAGACGAGAGAATCAAAAGCACAAAGAATGGAATATTATTTTTATTACTGGAAAGACTAGGGTGGTCTTTCCAGAGCAAGTAACCTCACTAAGGACTTTGCACTGTATTTCTGAGTTCCCAAACAGGGAAAGAGATGAGGCTTCAGAACTGTTCCTAGAAAGTATGGTGTGGTGACCATGGTGTGGTTGCTACAGGGAGCAGGAACAGAGAAAAATGCACCCATCCAAGTTATCTCAGTTATTCCAAACACAGAGAAGAGAAAGGCCCCAGTGGAGCATGCTCAATTGTGTTCCCAGTGCTATGGGTGAAATATCAATCTTCCTTTAGGGAGTGGGTAGAAATTATACAGTGGGTAGAAGTTTTTATTTTCTGGGCTCAAGCTGGAGTGCTAGAGCAGAAAGGAGAGTCCTTTAACAAATACCTAGAAAATGTGTGTAATTTTTTTGATCTAAGAATGTTTTACTATTAGATAAAGTTTTAATAAACATTTAAAAATAAAATATGTAGCAAATAGTTGCCTCCAAAATCAGCACGATGATTATTACTTATGTGGGATTACAATACCAAATTCTTACTGGATTTACCATAAAAATTATGGATAATATACCAAGCCATTACTATTATTGACTGGTGATTGTAGAAAGCACAGACAACATTTTGGAAACCTAGAAGCAAGTCATATCAACCAAAAGGAATTATTTTGACATTAACTGTTACTGTTCGTCCACAGGGAATTTCATGTGATTTTTATACAACTAATTAAATCAAAATCTATATGCATAAAATACAGAGGCAGGGGCATTAGTTGGGTTAGCATGACAAAATTCAAATAGAAAAATATTTCCTTAGGGTCCTGGGTTCTTTCAATGGGATGATGAGCTGGAATGAAGGCTCTACCTTTCCAATTAAGACATCTTAATTTCTTCACAGAGATTTCTCAAAAATGTTTTAACCACTAGGAATGATTGTCATCACGTTGAAGATGCTGGTTGGGAAGTAGGCTATAGTTTTCAGTGAGCATGCCACACTTCCAACATGGCTTAGGTCTCAAAACTTAAGAAGCCATAAATCTACCTTTAAGAATAGCTCTCATTTGTGTTAGCAATTTTTTATTGTTGGCAAAGCCTGCTAAAAATAACTTTTTGTTTTGGAATAACCTCAAACTTAGAAAAACTGCAGAACTGTTATGTGGCCTTTACCCAGATGCCGTAACTGTCAATACTTTGCCACATTTGTGGTATCATTTTTCTCTCTGTGCCTCTGCCCCTCTTTCTTCACATACTTTTTTTCTGAGACATTTGAAAATTGCACATATGATGCCTCATTTTCCCAAAATACTTCAGTGCATATTTCTTATGAATAAGGACATTCTCTTATATAATCATGGTGCAATTATCAAAGTTGGAAAATTAACTTTGAGATGGCATTATTATCTAATCAACAGACTTTATTAAAATCTTGACAATCATCCAAATATTTTCCTTTACATAGTGACTCTCCCTGTGTTCAAACTTTAAATAAATCATAGATACTTTAAATAGAGCAAGAGGTACCTCTTAGTGAGACACTGGTGGTCTTTCCAATAATTAGATTGATTGTTGCCTTGTGTAAACATGAACTTTGACCTGCCAAGGACATCTCCTAAAAATTTCAAGGAAGTTTTCTAAGCCAGACTGCACCTCTTCTACGTCATATTTAATGTTAAATGACACACTATGACCTCTAGTTTTGTGGCAACCTTTTCACCACTTTCTTTTTTTTATTTTTTACTTTTGGGGGTAACTGGGAATTGAACCCAGGGGCATTGAACCTCCGAGCTACACCCCCAGCCCTAATTTTTATTCCTTATGTTGAAACAGTGTCTCACTAAGTTGCAGAGGGCCTCACTAAGTAGCTGAGGCTGGCTGTGAATCTGCGATCCTCCTGTCTCAGCCTCCCAATTACTAGGATTACAAGCGTGCACCACCATACCCGGCTTCCACCACTTTCTAAACACCTCTGTGAATGGTCCCACAGGTACCTCCCAGCAATCACTGCACCACAATGCGGGGCATCTGCCATTATTCTTTTCTAATTTTTTGGGGTTCTCAGTTGATGTCATCTTCTCCACATGCAGCATCTCACTGCCTATGTCAGTCTTTGTATTTTGTTGCTTCTTATCAATGAGTCTGAGAGGTTTTCTTGGCCTTTGTGATCCCACAGAGATTTCTGGTGAAACCTGATACTGTGCTGTCCACTAATATTTCTTCCATATGCACTGAATTTTCAAACTTATTTCTCTCTCTCCTCCCAGTCATTCCCATTCCCTTTAGAGCTCTAAGCCAGTTCTGAGTCGTTGAAGCTCCACCCCTTCAAACTTCCCTTCCTAGCATGAGACTTGCACGTTCCCAGGTCTTAGATGTTGAGTCTTAGGGATTGGCCTTTGTGTTTGTGCACTGTAGAAAAATACACGAAAACTCTCTCATGTACACACATGCACGTGAATGCACTTAACTGAGACCCTTATAATGCTAGCACTAGAATCCATCTTCTTCTTGTGAGGAAGGAGATGAATTCAATAATTTATTTGCTTGTTGCAATTCAGATAGTCAATATAATATTCTTTCAGTTAGTCACCCTCAATCTTGGGTTAACTGCTAGCAGGACAGGCACAGAGCTTAGCAAACAAGATGCTCAGTGTTTCTTCATTGACTAAACGGAAAAAATAAAGAAAATGGAAAAAACCTTAACTTAAACATACTTAGGGCTAGCTGCAAGAAATTAGGTCATCTTAAAATGCCTACTTGTAATTCTGGTAACATTCCTCCACGTGGTCCTTGTTAGGTTAGCATAAGTCCAAGAGATAAACAAGAGTGTTAAGCTATAAATGCTCACTAGAAAGGAAGTTACAGTATCTTTATTAAAATCATGTAATTATGACTATTAAACTAGATACATATTGACCACTAATTACCTGCATTCACATATTTAGAAAGGGATTTTTAAGTGGATGCTACAAGTTTGCCCAGGTAAATACCTGCTCATTTCCATATACTTGTTTTCAATTGCTACTTAAATGCTACTCACTCTGGTTTTCCCTTAGAGGCCACAGGTCTTCCCTGCCATTCACGCAGTGGGCAGCGGTGCCATGGAGTGTTCCTCAAGTGTGACCTCTGCTAACCACGTGACCTCTGAAATAGCTACCTCTGTAGTCTGTCTGGTGCTTCTCATGCTCCTGACAGCTGAGTTTCTTCCCAGTTTTGTCTCTTTAACTCTGACATTGGAGAAGGAACCACATATCTTCTGATACGAACTCTCTTGTTCTTGCCTTTTCTCTTTGATTGATTGACTAGAAATTGATAAGGTTTATCTTTAGAGCAGTGGTAGGTTCACAGAAAAATTGTAAGTACAGAGAGTGCTTACATTCTACATCCCAACGTGCACACACACATACACACACACACACACCTTCCCTACTAACATGCCATATCAGTTTTGGTACATTTGTAACAATCAATGAATCAATGTTGATGCTTCATTGTCAACCACAGTCTCTAGTTTACATTAGGGTTCAGTTTTGGAGGTGTACATTTCATAGGGTTAGAGAAATGTATATGTTACAGATCCATCACTGTAGCATTATACAGAACAGTCTCATTGCCCCAGCAATCCCTTGTGCTCCACCTGACATCCCTTCCTCCCCTCAGACTCCTGGTGACCACTGATCTTTTTACTATCTCCGTAATTTTTCCTTTGCCAGAATGTCATATAGTAGAGATCAAATAGTATGTGTGTTTTTAGATTGACTTCTTTCCCTTTGCAATATGCATTTAAGGTATCTCCATTTTTGGGGTATGACTTGATAGTTCATTTCTTTTTAGTGCTGAATAAAATTCTATTGTGTATCTAGACCACAGTTTATCCATTCATCTATTGAAAGATGCCTTGGTTACTTCCAAGTTTTAGCAATTATGAGTAAAGCTGCTTTGACTTATTCATGTGCAGGTTGTAGTGTGGACTTAAGTTTTTAACTCATTTAGGTAAATACCAAAGAGCATGATTGTTGGAAATTACACCCATAACTGTTTAGTTTTGTAAGGAACTTCCAAACTGTTTTCCAGAGAGACTATGCCATTTTGCATTTCCCTCAACAGTGACTAGAGTTCCTATTGCTCCACATCCTAACTACTATTTGGTGTTGTCTGTTTTGAATTTTAGCCATTGCTATTTTAACTTGCAATTTCCTACTAACATGAGATGCTGAGCATCTTCTCACATATTTATCTGCCTTCTGTATCCCATCCTTGGTGAGGTGCTTGTGAAATCCTTTGCCTATTTGTAATTGGGTTGTTCATTTTCTCATTGAGTTGTAAAAGTCCTTTGTATATTTTGTATGACAGTATTTTAACAAACATGCCTTTTGCGAATATTAAATCTCAGACAAAATATTTACTCTCAGGCAGTGGCTCTTTGGGACAGTGTCTGTAACAGAAATTTTTAATTTTAATTCAGTCCAACTTAACATTTCTTTCTCTCATGAACCATGACTCTGGTGTTATACCTTAAGGTCAAACCTAAGGTCATCTAGATTTTCTTCTGTGTTATCTTTTAGGAGTTTTAGGCTTGATCCATTTTGGAAAGGTGCAAGGTCTATGTCTAGAATTTGTTTTTTTCAAGTTCAGTTGTCCAGCAATGTTTATTGCAAAAACTGTTGTCTTTTCCATTGAGTTGCCTTTGTTATTTTGTCAGTGATCAGCTGGGTACATTTGTGTGGGTCTATATTTTATTTCTGGGATTTATATTCTGTTCCAATTCCACTGATCTACGTCTATCCTTTTGCCAATACCATATGATCTTGATTACTATGGTTTTCTGGTGAATTTTGAAGCTGGGTAGTGTCTGCCCTTTGATTTTCTTCTATTCTCCATGTTCAAGGAGGGAATGCACCTTTTAGTATAAACTAATTGAATGTGTCATTCAAAGTTCACATGTTAGGAACTTAATTCCCAAGCCGGGCGTGGTGGCACACGCTTGTAATCCCATTACTTTGGGAGGCGGAGACCGGAGGATCCGGGTTTGCGGCCAGCCTCAGCTCTCTCTCTCTCTCTCTCTCTCTCTCTCTCTCTCTACCTAGTGAGGCCCTCCGCAACTTCGTGAGACCCGATTTCAAAATAAAAGTATAAAAGAAATAGGGCCGGGGGCGTAGCGCAGAGGTAGAACGCCCCTGCGTTCAATCCCCAGTACCGCAAAAAAAAAAAAGGAACTTAATTCCCAATGCAACAGTGTTGAAAGGGGGACCTTTCAGAGGTTATTAGGTTATGAGGGTTCTGTACCATTATCATGAGGGTTTCTGATAATGATGAGCTTGCCCTCTCCCCCACGCATGCTGTCTTGCTCTTCCACTTTCTGCCATGGGATCAAAAAAGTTTTACCAGGTACAGGACCCCCAGCCATTGTATTTCCTGCCCCCAGAACTGAACTTTAAGAAATATATTTCTTCCTGGGTTATGGTGGAGATGCCTGTAATCCCAGGACTTGGGAGGCTGAGACAGGAGGATCACAGGTTTGAGGCCACCTTCAGCAATTTAGCTAGACCCTCAGCAATTTAGAGAGAACCTGTTTCAAAATAAAAAATTAAAATAGGGCTGGGGGTCTAGCTTAGAGGTAGAATTCCCCTGGGTTCAATCCCTAGTATCAAGATATATATATATATATTTTTTTTTCTTTATAAATTACCCAGTCTGTGGTATTCTGTTATAGCAGCCTAAAATGAACACTACAACCTTGTTTCAACCTTTACAGTTACAAATTTCTGATGCTATTCTAGCATTCCTAGAACATTCCTCTGTCTCATTTCGAGTCAATGGTGCATGCTGAAAGTTCACATAACATATCTCCTCAAGTAGTGATCACAAACTTATTTTGGAAGAAAATGAAGAAATTGAGGTTCCTCTGAAGTGCCTTCATTACTAGGTCTCTCAGAATTGCTTAAGATGCACAGAGGGAAATTACATTTCAAAGCAAAATAGATGTGCTGATTTTGTGTCTTACTGGTTTAAAATGGAAGGAACAAACCACAGAGCTAACTTCCTGTGGTATTCTGATCAAGCAAAAGAAATAGAGCAATGCTTAATCGTTGGGGAGAAAAGGCCTTCCTAGAAACGGGGAATGCTTAGATTAAGAATAATAAAAAGATATAAGGCAGCCAGGTATGGTGGCACTTGTCTGTAATCCCAGTACATGAAGACTGAGACAGGAGGATTGCAGGGTTATGGCCAACCTCAGCAATTTAGCAAGACTTTCAGTAATCTAGCAAGGCCCTGCTTCCAAAAAAAAAAAAAAAAAATTAAAAAGGGCTGGGGGTGTAGCTCAGAGGTAGAATACTCTTGGGTTCAATCCCCAGTATCACACAAACAAAAGAAAAGAAAAGAAAGATAGATAGATAGAGAGATAGATATAAGGCAGCCTTCCAGGTATTGGGCTAGAAGTTCTCCAGTGCTAAGAACAAAGTGAGGCTTGCTGACAGCATCCATCAAGAACACCTGAAATGCTTGTTAAATATTGAACTCCTTAGGCCCTGCCTCAGATCTCCTCTTTCAGAGTTCTGGGGCTGGAGCGGAAACTTGGCAATTTTTAAAATCCTAGCAATTACTTCAATGTTAGGTTTCTGAAGTGTATCTTGCAGCTTCTGGTTTTCTCATTTGGGTCCCCTACAAATAGTAATTAGCTCATGTATTGGATATTGACTATGTATCAGGCATTCGGCAAACATTCTCATTGATCTGTTCAGGATGCTCCTGAGAGAAAAGTGTATTCACATTTTACAAGCAGGAATCAAACTCAGAGAAGGTAAGGAGCTTCTTCTCACATGGGCTATGAATTGTGAATCTGAATTTGCATGCATGTCTGTTGATTTCAAAGTTCATACCCTCTCTTAATGGTTTTTTGTGGTCTTTTAAATGTTCATATAGCCCAACATTTTTAGGCTATGTAGCAACCATTTTGCAGTAGTCTAAGCAGTAAATTTCCATTTATTCAGCATAATTGGGTGCTAGGTTATTTAGGTTATTATTTTGACTAATGAAGTCACCACAGTACATATAAAATACTAAGTTCAAAGAACTGAAATAAATAAAAAACCTACAGAAAATATTACTGAATTGAGTTTAATCTTTCTATGATAATGCCAGAGGTACTTGAGCATCTTATAGTACCTTAAGGTTATTATTGTGAACCTCAATTATCATGATACAGTAGTGCGCAAAAGAATTCTACCCATTTTAGTGTTCTCATTCTTTGGATAATTACTAGACAACACATAGAGCAGCAATGACAAAATTGAGTGCCACGTTCTTTTGTAGATTCAAAGAACTTCCAAATCCTCTATAACTTCTATTCATCTTATAAGTAAGGGCAGCTTTATCTCCCAGGGAATGTGTGCTCACTTGTGTCAATGGTTTCCAAATCTGCTGTTAGAGCAGAATCACTCAAATGGAGTATGGGTTTTAAAAGGCTGGAAAGTTTTTTATTTATTTTTTTATGGTATTGAGGATTGGACCCAGGGGCATTATACATACTCTGAGCTACACTCCCAGCTCTTTTTATTTCATTTTATTTATTTTTTAAATTTTGAAATAGGGGCTTGCTGGCCTCAAACCTGCAATCCTCCTCTCTCAGCACCCCAAGTACTGGGATTACAGGTATGCACCACTCTGCCAGGCTTAGAAAGTTCTTGAAAATACTTATTCCTAAGTTGTACTCTTAAGGATTTTGACTTGGTAAGTCTTGGGTGGAGCAGAGAACTACTACATTTAGAAAACTTCTTTGTGATTCTCATGGAACCCAAATGTGGGAGCATCTAAGCCATGAAGAAATTGAAGATAATACCAGAAGTGCACAATCACTCAAAATACCTGCTCTTCATGAATGTTACATCTTTGAATTTTTTCTATGGGACAGCCACTTGTATGGATTTTTCTTTATGAAAATTACCTTACAACAAGGGTGTTGCTCTTATGAAAACATGAAATGAGGACACAAGTGATTGGTAGCCTCTGGTACTTTCTATCTGCATAGGAGATCTTGAGAGAGGATAAAGAAGAAGAAGCAGCAGGAGCAAGAGAAGGTTCAGAAAATCAAAGTAAGGGGTCCCAGAAACAAACTGGCCCAGTGTGTCATGTCACAAGGATCCACGTGTCCCCAAGATCCTTTGAGGACAACTCCATTCTTAACAGTCAGTGCTTCCTCCCATTACATTAAACTAGTTCCAGTAACAGAGTTATGGGACTTTGGCATTATTTTTGTGGTAGCAAAAATTCCTACTCATAACCTTTCAACTTCTAGGAGAATACAATTAGAGACTTTAGAAAATAGAAAAAAACAGAAGTCTACTGGACAGCACCTAGTCAAGGAACTTCCCTTGCTGGAGCCACAGTGTACAGAAGAAGAATTATGCATGCTGTGGGTGTCTTCTGTGTGATCTGAAGTGAAAGGACATTAGAGACCCACGATGAGGATATATACTTTTGGAGGAGAAGGACCCTAATTCTTTATGTTATTCCAAACCAAACAGAATTTTATTTAAACATTGATATGTTACCATGAATATGTATACCATGAATCTGATAGGTGTCCTGTCTAGGTATTTTTTTCTGAATTCTTAACCAGTGGCTCTGCTTTTCTTATTTTGTTTTTTGCAAACATTCCAGCATTAAGATATGTACATATAAGCCAGGTGTGTGGTGGCAGATGCCTGTAATCCCAGTACTTGGAAGGCTGAAACAAGAGGATCACAAGTTTGAGGCCAGCAACTTAGTGAGACCCTGTTTCAAAATAAAAATAAAAAGACTGGGGTTGTAGCTCAGAGGTAGAATGCCCCTGGAGTGAATCCCTAGTATCATGAAAATGTGTACATATATAATTGTCATCAAACATTTTTCCCAACCTGATAAAAATATTTTATTCTAACAAAAATTCACTTAATTAGTTTTATACTAAAAAGGATGGAGGAAAATACTGGTGGTCTGCAGTGTGAGGAGTGGTATTGTTTTCCAGTTTGCCTACATGGCTTAGAGATGGCGTCTATCAGATAAAACATAAAAAAGAGCCCACAGAATCAGGGTCTACCAATGACCTCCAAGGATCTGGATTAAAAAATAATCTGACTTGGAAAGAAAGATACACTAGGGGGAACAACAGGAATATTCTAAAAAGAAATTTGTTTATGGACTAGGTTTTTAATATTTTGATAAAGAATGTTGCTCTTTCCTTTTTTCTCAACATGATATTGTCAAATAACTGCTGGGTATTGGTCACTGAGAATAAAGACTACACATCTCAGACTGTCACACAGTCTTATGACTTAAGTGTTGACTAGTGGCATGTCTGCTTGTGAAGCTTCTGGGAGGAGCTTTTATAAAAGAGTTTAGCCACTTCCTTTTTAAGATCTTCCTGCTGGCTGGAATGAAAATAATGATTGGTGCTAGAGTAGCAATTTTGGAGCACGATGTAGAAGTTGTACTTAGTAAACATCAGAACAAGATAAAGGAAACGTGTCAGTGATTGTTTATGACAAATAGTAGCAGCTTGGGGTGGCCTGCTTATCTAGAATCATACATAGACAGAATACACTCTTATTTAGTTCAGAAGGAATTTATTACCATGATAAAGAAAGGAATTGACTAAGTGTTGGCTCTGTATCTTACTAGCTCTCTGACCTTGAGAAAATTAACAAATGGTGCCTCCATTTCCTCATTTATAAAATGGGCTAATAAGAGCATCAACTCACAAAGTTGCTATGAAGAGGATTAAATGAGATAGTGCATGTAAAGGCTTAGAGCAGTGTCTGTCACATGATACACAATATATAAGTAATAGCCATTATTATTTGAGCTACAATTATTTTCACATTTTTGAGATCACAGAGGACACTAATCCCAGCTGATGCAAATGCTCTAGTGCATATATCAGTATTGGGACATGAGGGTACTTAATATTTTGAATGAATGAATGAGCTATGTTCACTTTTAAGTTCACATGCTGTGTTAACTTGAACGTGACTTTAAAGAACACTGTAGCAGTTATTAGCCACTTGAATTATGAACAAACCATTGAAAACCAAAGAGGCTTATTAGTTTTTGTCTTCTGGTAATTATCTGAATACAACAGTGTCTTTTTGGCATAGAGCCACGGGAATCAATGGCCATTTGCTACTCCCTGGTTGAGCAACTTTTCATGTGATTGCTGGTTTCAGTTCTCAGCCCTGTGCATCTATCATGACATCAGGTTACCAATACCCTGCAGGATTCTCTGCTATGGGCAAGTCGGACAGGCTGTCTCTGTGCCACCAGCCATGGTTCTGTGCTCCGTAAAGGGCAGTCCACTTAATATTAGCCAAAGCAAAAAAGTATATTGAGGAGAAAGTCCACAGCCATAAACATGCCATTATGTATTGACTTAATTAAAACAAGTACCTGTAGGATTCTTTGATAATTGAGGAGAGGAGTGGTTAGCCATTTTATTCTTTCTGAGCATCAACAGTTTGAGTCAACCAAACTTTAAGAATGAATTCTATTTGTTTGCTGTGCCTATGCCTTCTCTCCATATGTATGACCTGTTTTCAAGTAGTATTGACTGGCATATAGAATTTCCATTCTATTATTTTCCTAAATAAAGAATATTCTAAACTTCAGGAAAAGCATATGATATTTGAAATAGTTACAGATCTCTAGTAAAATCTGTGCTGTTTACAGCATGTAGTTAGTTTCAAGTTGCTCCTTTATAATCAGTGCATACATATATTTTCTTTAAAATTATTTTAAATGTAGCCATCATTCTATCTAGAATTCGATTGTCTTGTAAAGTATCTGGAATACATTATAGTTGAAGTGTAAAATTAATAAATAAATGTATCTGAATAACAATTGTCTACCTGGCATCTTCTTTTCCTCATACACACAGTTAAAAAAAATTTCATTACTCATTGGCCCAATTTTACATTTAAATATGAATTCATTTAATTTTACTTTGCAATCAGGTAAATTAGCGAGAAGGAGTCTAAACAATATGCTTTAATTGCGTTTATAAATTATTCTTTCTGTCCTTCATGAGTATTCTTTCTTTTTTAGATATTGAAATGTGGTATCTAAATATAAAGTGCAGTAACATCTGGTTCTAATTGCTGGTTTGAATAATATAGACAGACCTTCAACATTCCATGCTTTTGAAAGGATGTGTTTAGTAGGAGGTACTGAGTCAAAGGTTGTAAAAATTTTGTACCACTAAAAATAGTTGAAATCTCAGATTCATTTAAAATGGAAATTACCACTTTCTGAGCAAATAGTTCCTCTCAATATAAGGAGTGTTTTTGCTAGAAGTGGTTCATCAAAATAATCTTGCTTTTTTATATTTTATATACCATAATTCTTATAACCAGCAAAGTTTAATTTTTCACAGATTCCAGATCTTATTCAAATTTTGAAGTAAATATTCAATCCAATAGTCACCGAACCCACGTGTTATGCAAGGTTTTGTGTTTGGAGTTATCTTTTAGATCTATTCTATCACAATAGGCTGGAGGGGAAGAGTTCAATTTCCGTCAAGGTGACAGGGGCAGATAGGCTGTTGGACTGGTAGTGATGTGTATGTGCATTAGTGTGTGTGTGTGTGTGTGTGTGTGTGTGTGTGTGTGTGTGTGTTTCCCAGGGGTTGTATGCAACAGATCACTGTATCTCACTGAAAAGTCCTTATGCGTGCCTGAATATGTGTTTGAGCCTTCTTTCCTTCCTCTAATCAAAAGATCCTTCCTCCAAATATTTATTCTACCCACAACTCTTTCGTGAGTTCTCATTTTGAGACTTTATTATTGCAGAGCCCTTCAGAAATGCCAAAAATAATGGTTGGCTTAATAGCTAATTCCTGCTTAGGTCAACAAAATCATCTGATGTCTTAGTATATTACACAGCTATTCTATTTAGAATAAAATCTAATAGGTATCTGAATTCAAGATCTCCTTACAAGGGTAAATACTGCCCCCTTTTTTGAAGCCCAGAGCCTTTGAATTCTGTTTGTCTCAGAAAAGGTCTATAATTTATAAGGCACCTGAGACCATAAGGGCCAGGGGCATTCTGAGAAGTTGAAAGTGACTGCTTCAGAAGTAGTATTACAGTTCATCTTGGCAGATTCCTGCTTCTAAATTATCTGTTGACTTGGGCACAGGTATTATTTAAAGTGGCCCAATATCTCTGTTCATGGCAGAGCATCAAGACGCCTCCGGTTAGAGGTTGGGAAGCCACGGTGTTTAAGTACTACAAAGGCTCCGGAGCCAGATTTCCTTGGTTCACACTGAGTTTCTATTATTTACTAGATATGTTAAGTTGGTCAGTTAAACTGGCTTCTCTGGACTTCCGTTTTCTCATCTGTAAAACCGGGATAAAAAATGTATCTACTTCACAGGTCATAGTGACACTTAAATGAGTTAAATCAGGAAAACTGCTTATTATTTCTGAAATTATTTGGGACTCTTATTTTTATGACTCGACTGAGAAGGGTTAAAGCAATTTCTCTGTAGGCATAGTCCAAGCAGAAAGCTTGGCTGGGAAGGCAGGAATGAAATGGACAATTAAAGACAGAAGGTTGAGCCAACTCCAATCCAGCACTAGGAATGACTCTCCATGGCCTTTTCTTGGAATTAGGCTAGAGATAACTAGTCATGTCTCAGATTTTTATTCCTCTGGACCAGAAAGATAATGGATCTTCCCTAATATCTGGGTAGGGGTACAAAAAGAGTTTCCCCACCCACCAGGACTTATTAGGAACCATGTCTGCTAGTAGTAGGTAGACCCAAGTTTTGGTTCCCTTACATTTGCAGTGGGTCTGGACCTGGATTAGAGGGATGCTTGGATTCTCCCCACTGTATTCTTCTTCTTCCCTGAGTTCCTTCCTGAAGCAGAGGCAGCCATCTTGGCTGGCAGAAGTTCACGGTAGTCAGTGGTTTCATAGCACTTGTGTTAGTCCTGTGAAAATGACTCCAAAATATGCCTGATAATCTGATCCTCTCAGCTATGGCTCCCTTAAATAAAATTGGTTAAACACAATTGGAATGAGATAGCACAGTCTATTGATTTTGCTCAACAGCAATATTAAGAATTAATATTACTGTTAAAGTTTTGCCCTATTGTTCTTGTTACCATCATCTTTCTAGAAAATCTCATTCAATTTAGGGAACTGCTTTCTTGGGCATGGTTTACAGTTCATCCTACTTTCTTAGTTCAGGACCTCATTATTGCTTAACTAAATTTGCTATGAGCAGTGTCTTGTCTTGGGAGCCCTTCCCCCAGCCTTCCACTCAGATCTCATAACACTGCCAACATTTTCTTTCCTATAAAACTCCTAAGATCTGTTCTAATGACACTTAAAACTTTTCAGAAGTTCTTCTATAAGGTTCAAACCACTATCTTCCTTCCATGGTCCTTCCAAATCTGGTGCTGCCTTTCCCCATAGTCTCTTCTGCCCCTTAGCCAAGTCCTGGGTTCAGACAACACCCAACCCTTTGCCATATAGCTCTTCTAATTTTATACTCAACTGTTCATTTATTCTTTGTTCTCCTCACACCCACAAATAAACTACGATCCAGCCTCATGAATACTGAAACTGAGTTTGTTCACATCTGTATTCCAAAGCAAGGCATAGTTATTAACAAACGGTAGGTGCCCAAGAAGTCTTTGAATGATTTTTTGAGTCTAAATCATGCTTTTAGACCCTGAAAGTTTAGCCATCAAGAAATGTAATGCTCTAAGATAGCTTCTATCTTGTCTGTAGAAGGAGGCTGTTTTAGATTTGACATAATTCTAAAAAGAGAATTGTGAAGATGGTACTGGAGGGTGTAACTCCATGGTAAAGCATTTGCTTAGTATGTGTAAGGCCCTGGGTTAAATCCTCAGCACGAGAGAGAGAGAGAGAGAGAGAGAGAGAGAGAGAGAGAATGAGAATATAAATTGAGAAAATATAAATTGTGAATATGGACAAACTGACCCGGATGTGGGTGTTCTCAATATTTTAGCAGAAAATAATATTTGCTCCTCAGCCTAGAATAGAGGTTTGTCCATTAAAACTTGTTAGGTGATGTGTTCACTGGCACTGAGTGTTGCACATGAAAGGATTACACAAGTGGGACTAGCTGTTTCTTTCCTTGCACATGTATCAATGTGAAGTTAGATGAGTCTGAAAGCCATTTGTCTATCCTGCTCAATCTGACCCTTGTATAGTCCTGTAGTTCTCTACGTATATTCTGTTGATTCCTTGTCCTGAAAGATGCTTCAAAAAACAGTTCTCTGGTGACATAAATTTGGAAAATGCTGCAAACTTTATCTCTCTCTGAGATGTCACATGCACATTAATATATTAAAGACTCTGAAAAGTCTTACAATGAAGACATGCATTTAACTTTGTTTAACCCATAATTTCCCAGCTTATATGGCCATAGAACTCTTGTTTATCCAGAAAATTAACATTCTGTGGAAAGATGAAACACAAAACACACAGTAGAAAAACCTGTCCTGTGCCAAAGAAACTTCAGCATAGAGGCCTTGGGTTTACCCGCTACTATCAGACCAGTATTTCTAACTCTGATGCTACATCCCCTTTCTTCCACCTTTTTGTCAACTCTTCTGTATCTGGCCATGTAGAATTTTAGAAGGAAAAGCATCATCTTGTCTACCCTTGTGTTACAATTGAGAAAATGGAGCTTCAGAGATATTTATTGGCTCACCTTTGCTAAGAAGACTAACACATAAAGGAGCTGGCTTGCTCCTCTACCAGTTCCACCATGTTCCACTGAATCAGGTGACCCAGCCCCTTCCTCTATCAACCTGGGGAAGCCACCCCCAATGAGCTGACTCAGCACTCTAGGCAAAACATTATAAATTAGATAAAATTTAAAAAGCCTTTTTAACCTATCACATAGCCATGCAATATAATGATACATAGACATTAAAATTATATCTTATATCTTATGCTCTCAGATAGCTTCTCTCTTGTCCCCAGAAGAAGGCTGTTTTACATTCAACATAATTCTAAAAAGAGAGTTGTGAAGATGGGGCTGGAGGTATAACCCTGTGGTAAATGTGTAAGATTATGTATTTATATGGAAAGGTATTCATATTACATTGTTGAGTAAAAAAAGAAAGACTAAAACTTGTGAACCCTATGATCACAATTTTTAGTAAAAAATGTATACATATATCTCCTATGGATAAAAGTCTCATCTTTCCAATGCTTTTAACTAAACTTGGCTTATAGGCAATATTTAAATAACACTGAAGGAATAAGTAGAAAAAAACCCATCTGGATAGATGACAAAATGATAGTACTGTTTGAATAGTGGCATTACAACTCATTTTTCTCTTTTTTGTTTATATTTGGTTTTATATAATAAGCCCACATAACCTTTGTAATAAGAAAAACATTTTCTACTAAAAATACATCTGCTCAGTTAATATAATTCCTAGCAAAGCCTTAATCACCATTTAACTCGTTTTGTCTTTGGTGCTTCTAATAAAGTCGAAATGAAGATACTCAGATCTTATCCCCCATTTCCTTAGTGCTACTGAAAAATTCTATCATACCTGGCCTCCACCAACAGCCATACATGTAGTATAGGACGTTATTTTAGGTATTCAGAATTTCCTGAATACCTAGAGAATACCTGCCTACAACGAGCCCTGTCATCCTCAGCTTGGCAAGTTTCTCTCATGATATACTGTGTTTTCCAGGAATATGTTCTACATAGAAAAATGGCCCACGAGGAGCAACTGACACATGTGTGCAGGCTCTTAGAATTGACATGTTGTGGAATGATCAGGAATCTATTTGGATAAATAGTCTGTAATAGAGTCAGGGACTTCTCATCATTCTGAAGTCAATGAGGCCCTCCGTGGTTTTATTCCCTCACTTTCAGGACAATGGGATTCACATAGACTACGGATTTATTCATTAAATGCTGAATGTAAGAACCTGCCAATGCCATCTTACTTGGGGGACAACTGAGCATGGTTCCTCTTGGTAAGTAATATGAACATAAAATAAACATTACAAGCTATGTTTATGTCAGTCTTCCTTGTGAGCAACTACGATCTCAGCTGCTGCTGTATTGAAGAAGATTCCTACCCAGAAAGCAGTGACACACCAGCCTGTGATATTTTACTGTGGGATGCTGCAATGCCCGAGGTCCTGGCCAACATGTTCCAAACAGCAAATTTTCTATTCCATGTGCTCCAAGCATAGCACTCCTTTCAGTGCATGGACTCTGGAATCACAGAAATCTGGTTTTGATAGTGAATAACTGTTTTCTTTTTTCTCTTAGGCAAGTCACTTAATTTCCTTCATGCCTCATTTCTCTCCATCTTTAAAAGTCACCTTCATAGGGTTTTTGAAAGGGTTAAATGCAGTGATGTTTGAAATGTGTTTAAAAGTGACTAGGAAGAAGAATTTTTTTTAAAAAAGTGATTAACACATATTAAGTGCTCAAAATGTGAATCTCTCTTATTATCAAATCATCACCATCATTCCAGAGAAGGGGATCTAGTTTTATTGTCTTGACTGAATGTCAATTGACATTTCCAACCCGAGTGAAATGTATAGGGGAGGAAAAAAGAAACCTAGGGTAAATAAGGAGGAGAAACACCGAGAAATAAAGGGTAGAATGAGGAAGTAAAGAGAGAGGAGCAGGAGAGGCAAGGACAGAAACAATAAAATATCAGGGCCATTAAAGTTGTCTCCAATTCTTGGGTAGTGGACACTCGCCTTAAGCAGGACAAAGGGCCGACTTTAGTGGGAGGGTATGATCCATCTGGACAGTGGTCAGATGTCCGTATTCTAAGGTAAGTGAGACACATTTTTAGAATTCTTTCACCTTCTTTAGCTGTGAAAAATAACTATATAACCACTATTCTAAATAGCCTCACTTGATACTCTTCCATAGTGGTGAGGATGATGATGATGAGATGGTAGGAGCAGTAACAGCTCTAATTTACTGAGCTTCTCTGAAGAGTCACCACATTTCATTGGTCTCAGAAAGTAGACCCAGAATTGAGACAGACTCTGGAGATACCTCCCACTCAGTGGAAATATACCTGGGCCTATTTGTTTCCAATCCTGAGATCTTTCCATCACACTACTCTGTCTCTCTTTTCTTCCTTCCAGATTAAAAACAAAACAAAACAAAACAAAACAAAACAAAACAAAACAAAACAATTAAAGCTGTCTTTAGGGTTCTCATGATCCAGCAGATTATTCTGTGGCTAAGATGGTGGAGGAGTGCAATGAGGACTAGTGTGAGGGTGCATGGTCAGGGTAGAAAGTGTGCTCAACTCACCCGGCACTCTCTAGCAGTGCAGGACACACCTGCCAGATTTCCCTGCCCCTTCAGTTCTCCAAACATCAGGAGTTCAGTGGGAATCCTTACAATAAAAAAAGTTTCCTACTGCCTCTATCAGGACAATTGACCAGAGATTCATTTAACCACAATTAATTTGTCTAAAACAAATATAATTAAAAGTCATCCTGCCTAGTAGTAGCTGGGGTTATAATAAATTTTAGCAAACAAGATTGATCTCTTTCAGCACATTTCTTGTATGATGAGAGACATAGAACACCTTTTTCATGTTCTTGACTTTTTTGGTGCCTTTTTCTGGTTTTCTTTTTCATCAAGAACCCCAAGCTCTATCCCAAGATATATAATTTCTGGGGTTCATATTTCTGGGTGTGTCTTGTGAACTGATCAAGAAGTAGGAAGGAATTTGCTTCAATCTTGAAGATTCATTCGGAAAGAACTTACCAGGAAAGAAGAAAAATAGCTTGATCAGGGGCAAATGTGTTAGGCAAAAGACTGGTTGTCTTTTCTGCTTTGAAATCCAAATTATAAATCACTGCTTATTTAGTTACTGCTAGATGCAGTTGTCTTTAAAGGTCAATCAGTCAAACAAGTATATATTGAGTAATTAGGTGCTCAGTATGTAATTAGTGCTGTAATTGGATATGTATAAAACTTGATAGCAGCTCCATTTGTTTTTCATTTTTATATGCCCAGAATCTAGAATAGCGTCTGATTTATGTATACGATCAATAATTAATTGATGGGTAAGTTAGCAGGTGAATGAATGAATGAATGAATGCCCTGATGAATTCAGAGCCTAGTTGTGGAGGCAACACAGAGAGATGAGTCAGAGTCTTTAGAAAAGAACAAATGTAGTTTATTATTGAATTATACATAATGTGGTGTGCTGATTTAACACTTAGGTTCTATTTCTATTCTGCTTTTGAGTCAGTCTGTGACCATGCATATTACTAAAATCAATGAAACCCTAACAGAAGATCCTTTTAAGTTGTAATGTATTTTGATTTAATAAAAACGAACTTTGGAACCAGGTGTGGTGGTGCACACCTATAATCTCAGTACTTGGGAGGCTGAGACAGGAGGATCATAGATTTGAGACCAGCCTCAGCGACTTAGTGAGATCCTCAGTAACTTAACAAGATCCTGTTTCAAAATAAAAAATAAAAAGAGCTGAGGGAGTAACTCAGAGTAGAATGCTCCAGAGCTAAATCACCAGTACCCTCCCTGCCCACAAATGAATTGTGCAATATCTAAGATCCCTCAATTGGAAGAAGACAGAAAAGATTCGAATGATAGGGGAAGGCTTCACTGGAGAAATAATATTTGATTGGGGCAGGATTTTGATTGGACAGGAGAAAGGGAAGCTAGTATCCATTTCCCTCTATGTAGCAGATGCTTATACAAATACTATCTTTCAGTCTTACAGTGTCAAGAGGTAGCTTAATGATGATTTTTATAAAGAAACTAGGGTAAGTAAAGAGATCAACATTACCAACTGAAAGTAATCAGGGTTGGAGTCAGGACAGTCACATTTGCTGATTAAAAAATGGACAGACACCTTACCTCTATATGGCAATAAGTATATGAAAAGATGCTCAACATCATATATCACCAGGGCAATGTCAATCAAAAAAATAATGAGATATCATTACATACCTATCAGAATGGCCAAAATCAAGACCATTGATAACACTAAGTACTGATGAGGACGTAGAACAGCAGGAACATTCATTCCTTGCTGGTGGAAAGGCAAAATGGTACAGCTACTTTGGAAGACAGTTTGGTGGTTTCTTTTTTTTTTTTTTTTTTTTTGCAGTATCGGGGATTGAACCCAGGGGCGTTCTACCTCCGAGCTACACCCCGGCCCTATTTTTTATACTTTATTTTGAAACCGAGTCTCACTAAGTTGCGGAGGGCCTCACTAAGTGGCTGAGGCTGGCCGCAAACCCTGATCCTCCGGTCTCCGCCTCCCAAGTACTGGGATTACAAGCGTGCGCCACCACGCCTGGCTGGGGGTTTCTTATAAAACTAAGAATGTTCTTCCTATACAATCCTTCAATCACATTCCTTGGTACTTTCACGAATGAGTTGAAACTTTAAGTGAACTTTAAAACCTGTACAGAGATATTTAAAACATCTTGATAATTACCTAAACTTGGAATCAACCAAGACATCCTTCAGTATGTTAGTGAATAAACTATAGTACATCCAGACGAAAGAATGTTAATCAGGCTAAAAAGAAATGAGCTATGAAGCCATAGAAAAACATGGAAGAAACTTAAACATTTATTGCTACATGAAAGAATCCAATCTGGAAAGGCTACATATTGTATGATTCCAACTATATGACATTCTGAAAAAGGCAAAACCATGGAGATAGTAAAGAAGATAAGTGTTTGCCATGGATTAGTAGGGTGGGGAGGGTATCTAGGATAGCACAGAGAACTTTTACAATATTGAAAATACTCTATGTGATACTATAATGATAAGTATATGTCAGTATATATTTGTTCAAACCTACAGAATGTATGAAAACAACATTGGACCCTAATGCAAACTATAATTTTGGTTGAAAATGATATAACCATGTAGGTCCATCAATTGTAACAGTGGTACCACTTTGGTGTGGATGGTGATGATGGGGGAGGTTATGCATGTGTAAAGACAGGAAGTATATGGGTCATCTCTATTCCTTCTTTTTTTTTTTTTTGCGGTACCGGGGATTGAATGCAGGGGCATTCTACCTCCGCGCTAGGCCCCCAGCCCTATTTTTTATGCTTTATTTTGAAACTGGGTCTCACGAAGTTGCAGAGGCCTCACTAAGGAGAGAGAGAGAGACAGAGAGACAGAGAGAGAGACAGAGAGAGAGAGCAAGAGCTGAGGCTGGCCGCGAACCCGGATCCTCCGGTCTCCGCCTCACAAAGTACTGGGATTACAAGCATGCGCCACCACGCCCGGCCTTCTATTCCTTCTTAATTTTGCTGTGAACCTAAAACTGCTCTAAAAAATAAAGTCTTATTAACTTTATATTCTCAGAGAGAGGATGATGGTAAAAGGAAACAGTAACAAGGATTTGTGAAGAAGAACTATTAGACGATAATGGGTATAAAACCTATAATCATTAAAATAAAGAGGCATTAGCCGGGCGTGGTGGTGCACGCTTGTAATCCCAGTACTTTGGGAGGCGGAGACAGGAGGATCTGGGTTCGCGGCCAGCCTCAGCTCTCTCGCTCTCTCTCTTGCTCTATCTCTCCCTGTCTCTCTGTCTCTCTCTCTCTCTCTCCTTAGTGAGGCCCTCCGCAACTTCGTGAGACCCGGTTTCAAAATAAAGTATAAAAAATAGGGCCGGGGGTGTAGCGCGGAGGTAGAACGCCCCTGCGTTCAATCCCCGGTACCGCAAAAAAAAAAAAAAAAATTATAAAATAAAATAAAGAGGCACCAAAACACTTGAATTTTGGCACATTATAGAGAGACACTTGAAGGAAGTGTACTTGTGACAAACATTTTGGTCTGGTTGACCTCTTGTCAGTAGCAAATTATATACATTGTAAAATTCAGCAAAACAAATGCTCACTTTACTACTCTGGCATCTGGGGTTGGCCATACAAGGGAGTCCTGGCCAATGAGATTTGAGCAGAAGCCTGCTATGTGGCTTCTTAGAACGTTTTAACTGATAAAAAGGGCAGAAATCATTAGTACTGTCCATTCTCCCTTCTTTTTGCCTTGAACATGGAAATAATAGCAGGAGATGTGTGAACCATTTTGAATTAAAGAGGGAGTGGGAGAGAGAATAGCACAGTTGTTTTTCAATGTGATTTAAAACAGCAATATTTGTCTAATGGTAATGTTTAAAAACAAGGGTAAGGAAAAATGAAAAGAAAATGGGTTAAAATATGGTAGATGAAATCAACCTTCTCCCTCAGTCAGATTAAGACAAAAAATTCATAAAGTACACTGAGGGCACTGGTAATAGGAATAATAGGCATAATAATCATAATATTAGGCATAATAACATTTATATACCTTATACGATATATTCATAATGATATATGGGGAAAATAGATAAATCACCAATTATAATTAGATTTTAATATATGAATCTCTGAAACTGATAAATCAAATGAAAAATATACATGATTATTTAGCTTCACTAAACAGGTACATAGAAGTTTATAGACTAAAATAGATATCATACTCTCTTCTTAAGGAGAAGGAGCAGTTACAAAAATCGGCCAGATACTGGCCACAGAGGAAGGCCTTGACATAACCTAATTCATCAGTACCCTTGTGGACTCAGAACACAATGCAATAAAATTAGAAATAAGTACAAAGAAAAGATCAAAGAAACTTATATGCCTGAATACTAAATAACATTTTACTAAGGGATTTTTGTTAAGAAATTTTAAGAGAAATTACAGAAATCTTAGAGCTAAAACACATACTATTTGATTATAAGCTAATATGAACAGATTGAATCTGTAGCTTTACTTAAAGAGAAACATATATAGATTGGAATATATCATAAAACAAGCAGAACAGAAAACAAATGGGATTAACATTCATATCAAGAAGCTAGAAAAAATTCATCAGAATAAGGCTGAATATACAAATGCAAATAATAATTACAAAAGGATAAATTAAAAATTGAGAATAACAAAAACTCAATATAGAGGTTAATAAAACAGAAACTCGGTTCTTTGAGCATGATAAGATATGCAAGGTTCTGGAAAACCTAATTAAGAGAAAAATAGTATAAAAACAGAATTTACCACAGGCACACCAAACAATAAAAATCTTGAGACAATAATGACCAACTTTACCTCAAATAATTTGAAAAATTTTTGTTGTTTTCTGGGGATTGAACCCAGAGCCTCCCACATGCTAGGTTAGTGCTCCACCACTGAGCTACAGCCCCAGCCGGAATTTGAAAAATAATGATGAAATAGATTCACTTGTGAATACATAAATATTTCATAAAAAGAATTATAACACTTGAATATTCTACTAACTACTGAAGAAAATGTTGATTAAAAACCTGCTTCATCATTCTCCTTCAAAGTAAAGGATCAGCAATTTAAAAGAGAATACTGTCAAATTTTCAAGGCATAGAAACCCCCTATCATAAACAAGTTGATTCACATCACAAAGAAAAAAATAAAAATAAGAGGAAATCTGGACAACTCATAATAAGGTATGAGTCCTGACTTCTTTCACTGCTGCTCTACTTCAAGACAACTCTCCTGGGTGATAACAGAAACAAAGAGAAGAACCTAAATGTTATGGTCAGATATAGAATGTTCCCTGAAGAGCTCAGGGCTGGCATAGTTAAATCCTGAGGGTTCTAATGGATTTGTCTGGGTGGAAACATAGGCTGGTAGGGTGTGGCTAGAGAAGGTGGGCCTCTAGGGTGTGACTTTAGGGATTATGCTTGTGCCTTTGAATTCCCTTGCTTCTTGGCTCTCTCTGCTTCTGGCCTCAGTGATGTTAAAAAGCAGTGCCCATGTACTCTCCCTCTTTCTGCTTCCTACCGCCATGCCCTGAGATCCATAGACCCTAGCCTTAAGTGGACTGAATTCAACATCTCCAAGAAACTGTGAGCAAATAAGTCTTCCTTCCTCTAAATTTTAGATTATATCAATGAGAATGTTGACTGAGACCCCACACTTCAGGCTGTCTAGACTTCCATCACAATTCCTCCAATGAAGTGAGGCCAATGACATCATGGCATAGTGAGGCAATGCTTATAGCACCTGGTTTATTTCCCCACTGACAATGATTAGTGTCAATGGAAGGATCGACAATCATACAATACAGTACCTGGAGTATTCTAAAACATGTAGGTTAGCATTTAAGTCTTCATAAAAAATTTAAAAGAGCTCTGTTTTCATTATTTCCTCTTCTTACTATACCAAGTTTCTCTCCGAGAATCTACCTTGGGATGTCTAACAACTTTGGGAACATAGTAGGCCATTTTCCAGGTCATTTTCCTCTCAGGTCACTATGAGAGATGGATGGGTTTGGGAGTTTGGGCTATCTTTGTGCCCCTACAACCCTTTCTTTGTGATATGCTTTATGCTAGTTGATTTTCTTACAGGAATGTAAAAACTCTTTATTATTTTTATTATCATTTAAATTGAATCTATGTAAAGGCCAGACTTTTTCTCTTTTCATTATGGTAAGAGTTTTCATGATAAAAGTTGATGTTAAGTGAACCTCTTTTTGGTTTTGGGTTTTTCTGTTTTGTTTTTACTTTTACTGTACTCTAATTTGGTTCTAGTTCTTATCACAGGCTTTTATTTTTGGGGTACTGGGGATTGAACGCAGCGGCATTCTACCTCCGTGCTATGCCCCCGGCCCTATTTTTTTATACTTTTATTTTGAAACCGGGTCTCACGAAGTTGCGGAGGGCCTCACTAAGAGAAAGAGAGAGAGAGAGAGAGAGAAAGAGAGAGGGAGAGAGAGAGAGCGCTGAGGCTGGCCAGGAACCCGGATCCTCCGGTCTCCGCCTCCCAAAGTACTGGGATTACAAGCGTGCGCCACCACGCCCGGCCTTATCACAGACTTTTAATGTAGATTATTTTTACATCTGTCTACTTGGTTTTGTTGTTGTTGAGTTTTCTTTTTACTTATTTTTGTTTTTGTTTTAGGCAGTACTGGGGATCAAACCCAGGCTCTGGTACATGTTAGGCAAGCATTCTACCACTGAGCTACACCCCTAGCCAGCCTGTTTATTTGATTTTAATAGGCCATGAGACTATACTCATATTTTATGTAATCCTTCAGTAGCCCTGATGTTTAAAGCAGAAAACAGTCGTTCAAGTACAATAAATTATAGACCGATTTTACATATAAACATAAAGATAATTTTACATAAAGGTGGGAAAATACTGAAAAGCATTTAGTTTAACAAGTATAGATATTTATTTTAATTTATTCACTTATTTACTTATTTAAAGTATACCATGATCAAATAGGACTTGTTCCAGGAATTAAGGAATATTTTGACACAAGTATCCAATAACTCATATTTGTGGTTTGTCAGAAAGAGTCCCATGATAATTTCAATAAAAAATAAGAAAACCTACTTAGTATGGTAGCATTAGTAGAAAACTTTCTTAGCTTCGTACAGAAAATATTGCTAAAATACATAGAGCAAATGCATAATTTTGAGTCTTAATGTGTATTTCCCCCTAAGTTAATGAGTAATACAACATATATATGGTAGCATCACTATGCTCCATATAATACTTTTGGAACTAGTAAAAATAAGACAAGTAAAAAAGTCATAGGTACAAGGGAATAGAAAGAATTTAATACTATTATTTACAGATTATCTATATATCAAACTGAAGAGATGAAAATCTATTTTCCCCCTCATTTTCTGGCAGGTTTAATAGCTAATTGAGCAGGTTTGAGTTAGCTCAGTGAAAGAACTGGCTAATCTAATTGTTGAGCTTCAAATGTCCACCTCCCCTTTATAAAAACACTATTATCTCTATCAGAGCTTCCCTTTAAACAAGACATCACATTTCCCTGGCCTTTTTCCCCATAAATGGCTGGATTATTACAGAGAGCAAGTTTCCTTCTGTTGGAACACCGACCATGCCACACATAGTTCAACTTTGAACTGCCTACGCTGTGGAATAACGAGAGTTCCCAGGATTTTGTGTGCTCCACTAATTTCCTACTAATAAATCCCCTCCAGTTATATCTGCATCATGTGGTACTAATATTCCATGTATAAACTCCTTGGCATAACACAAAATCAAACTCACAAATTATTATACATAATAAGAAAATTTGGCTATTTGCTAGAAACAAGGTCAAGTTACAAAATCAATATTACTAGCCAACAACTAATAAAACTGATAGATAATGAAATACTTTTCAAGAATGACAACAACTATGGATATTTAGAATCACTCAACAAAGAAGGCACAAGACCTTTATGGAGAAAAGAAAGTTTTAATTTCACAAAGGACATGAAAGATTTCCTATGTAAACGGAAAAGTATAAAACTATTTGTAGGTTGAATGATATGACCCAAATGGAATTTTTAAAAAAATGAATAAAAAATCCTGAAAAGTCTATAGATATTTGGAAAGTAAACAATGTTCTAATTAAACCATGGGTCAAAAATAAATTGAAAGAAAAAACAAGAACAAGTTTTAAATGAATAGAATTAATGAAAATATATTAAATATGCAATGCAGGTAGAACAGGGCTCAGAAAGAAATCCATAACATTAAAGGCTTATATTTGAAAAGAATAAATGTTAAGTGATCCATGAGATGGGTAACTAAGGTCCCCACATACACAAAAATGAATGTAAATATACAAAATCAATTGTATTTATAAATACTAGCAAATGAAAATTGGAAATTTAAGTTTAAATAAGTGCCATTTACAATGCATCCCAGAATTATAAAATAAATTGGAGATGCAGTTCATAAGATATGTGAAAGTATATATCTTTAAGACCTCAAAACTCTGATGAAATTTATTTTTAAATATGTAAATAAGTGGAAAATATACTATCTTTAATTCTGCTGTATAATTTTACTCTCAGTCTAAAAATTATTGTGAAATTGACAAGTGGTTTGTAAAATTTGTTAGATTCAATGAAATCTTACTATGTAAAGCAGTTTTGTATACTTTTATTGGTGCATTGTAATTATACATCATACTGAGGTATATAGTGATAGAGATAAACATGCACACAACACTTGGTGTGTTTACCTCCGGATGCCACCCCCTACCTCCCTATTCCTGTACATATCATTGAGATTGGTATCGATAATTTCATATATGTACATAGCATTATTTAAACTGTTACCTTCATTACATTTCTATCCCCCCTCCTCCCTACCTTAAACCTCCTCCGTGGCTCCATTGGCATCTCTATCCCTTTATCTGAGGTCTCTTCTCTCTAGCTTCCACATATGAAAGCAAACATACAACTATTGGCTTTCTGAGACTGGCTAATCTCACTTAGCATAATATACTCAAGTTCTGCCCATTTTCCTGCAAATGACATAATTTTGTTCTTCTTTATGGCTGAGTAAAATTCCATTGTGTGTATATCCCAGTTTTTTGATCCATTCATCTGTTATTGGACACCAAGGTTGGCTCCATAATATGACTATTGTGAATGGTGCTGCTATAAACATGGATATGCTATTTCTGATAGACCGGAGGCTGGGAACTTAGTTCTCTTTCCCATCTTGCAAAATGGAGGGTGAAAAAGCTGAGAAGCCAGACTCTAAGGAGAAGAAACCTGCAGCCAAGAAGGCTCATGCCACTGCCACTGGTGGCAAGGTCACAAAGGGCGACCCTAAAAAGCTCAAGAAAGGGAAGCCATACCTGCAGCCAGAATCCTGTCCTAGTTAGAGGAATTGGCAGATATTCCCGGTCTGCTATGTATTCCAGAAAGGCCATGTACAAGCGGAAGTACTCCTCTGCTAAGCCCAAGGTTGAGAAGAAAAAGGAGAAGGTTCTTTCTACTGTCACAAAACCAGTAGGTGGTGACAAGAATGGTGGTACCCAGGTGGTTAAGTCTCACAAAATGCCTAGATACCATCCTACTGAAGATGTGCCACAAAAGCTGTTGAGCCACGGCAAAAAAACCTTCAGCCAGCATGTGAGAAAACTGCGATCTAGCCTCACTCCTGGGACCATCTTGATCATCCTCACCAGACGCCACAGAGGCAAGAGAGTGTTTTTCCTGAAGCAGCTAGGCAGTGGCTTGCTTCTCTTGGCTGGACTTCTTTGCCTCAATTGAGGTCCTCCGTGTAGAACAAACCAGAAATCTGTCATCACCACCACCACAAAAATCGATATCAGCAAGGTGAAAATCCCAAGACATCTCACTGATACTTACTTTAAAAAGAAGAAGCTGTAGAAGCCCAGACACCAGGAAGGTGAGATCTTCGACATGGAAAAAGAGAAATATGAGATTATAGAGCAGTACAAGGTTGATCAGAAAGCTGTGGACTCGCAAGTTTTACCATGAATCAAAACTATTCCTCTGCTCCAGGGCTACATGTGATCTGTTTTTACTCTAACAAATGGAATGTATTCTCACAAATTGGTGTTCTAAATTTCTTACCAAGAACCTAATTAAGTAACTAGATACTTAAAAAAATGGATATGCATGTATCACTATAATATTCTGACTTCAATTCTTTTGGAAAGAGTCCCAGGAGTCGTGTAGCTTGGTAATATGGTGGTTCCATTTCCAATCTTCTGAGAAACCTCCACACTGATCTCCATAGTGGCTGTACTAGTTTGCAGTCCCACCAATAATATATAAAAGTTTCTATTTCCCCACATACTCACCAGCATTTATTATTGTTTGTGTTCTTGATGATTGTCATTATAACTGGAGTTGGAGCATCAGTATAGTTTCGATTTGCACCTCCCTGATTGCTAATGATGTTGTACATCTTTTTCATATATTTATTGTCCTTTTGTATTTCTTCTTTTGAGAAGTATCTATTCAGTTCAATTGCCCATTTTTTGATTGGGTTATTTGTTGGTTTAGTGTTAAGTTTTTTAAGCTCTTGTATATTCTAGATATTAGTTCTCTATCAGAGGAGTAGCTGGCAAAGGTCTTCTCCCATTCTATAAGTTTCTAGGCTGTACAGAAGCATATTAATTTGATGCAATCCTATTTATTAATTCTCATTTTAATTTCCTGAGCTTTTGGATCTTATTGAAGAAGTTTCTACTAGTACCTATATGTTGGAGTGTTGGTCCTATGCCCTCTTCTACTAATTGGAAAGTTTCTGGTCTAATTTCTAGGGATCCATCTTGAGTTGACCCATGTGCAGGGCAAGAGGTTGGGGTTTAATTCCATTCTTCTGCAAATGGATACCAGTTTTCTCAGCACCATTTTTTTAAAACATTGACTTTTTTCCAGGTATGATTTTGGCACCGTTGTCAATGCCAACAGGCTATAAATATGAGGATTTGTTTCTGGACCTTCTATTCTGTTCCATTGGTCTGTGTATTTGTTTTTGTGACAGTACAATGCTGTTTTTATTATTATTGCTCTGTAGTATAATTTGAAATCAGGTATTGTGATGCCTTCAGCATGACTCTTATTGCTGAGAATTGCTTTGGCTATTCTGGGTCTTGCATTATTTTAAGTGAGTTTTAGGACTAATTTTTTAGATCTGTGAAGAATGAAATTGGTATTTTAATAGGGATTGCATTGAATCTGTAGATCACTTTTGTAGAATGGCCATTTTGATTATATTTATTCTGCTTATCCAAGAGCATCTTTCCATCTTCTAAGATCTAGTTTGATTTCCTTCTTTATTGTTTTATAATTTTCAATGCAGTGGTCTTTTACCTCCTTGGTTAAATTTATTCCTAAGTATTTTATTATTTATTTATTTATTTACTCATTAATTTTTGTGGTACTGGGGATGGAACCCAGGGGCATTCTACCTCCAGCCTATACCCCCAGACCTATTTTATTTTTTATTTGGAAACAGGATTTCACAAAGTTACTGAGAGCCTCACCAAGTTACTGAGGCTGACTTTGAACCTGCTATCCTCCTGTCTCAGCCTCCCAAGTGCTGGGATTACAAGCATGCACCACCACACCCAGCAAGTATTTTATTTTTTTGAGGCTACTGTGAATGGTATTGTTTTCTGGATTTCTTCTCAAGTGGATTTATGATTGGTGTATAGAAATGCTAATGATTTTCATAAGTTGATTTTGTATCCAGCTACTCTGATGAATCTATCAGTTCTAGAAGATTTCTGGTTGACTTTTTTTTTGGTTTTTCTAAGTATAGGGTCATGTGATCAGTAGCTTTAAAGAAAGAACAAACTTGGCAGACTGATGCTGTCTAATTTCAAGACTTATAAAGATACAGTAAATGAAACAATTTGCTGTTGATCTAAGGGTTTACATATAGGTAAATATAATAAATGGAAGTCCATAAACAAATGAAACATATTAGCACCTTTAAGAAAAAGTGATAAGGTTATTTAATAGAAGGAAAGTTTTTTTAATTAGTGCTAAAGGATCTGTATATGATAGATTTCTATCCATATCTTATGCCACAAAGAAGGATGAACTCAGAACAGATCATAAACTTAAGTGTAAAAGTTAAAACTCAAAAATTTATGGGGAAATATAGAAAGAAACATTAAAGCCTTGGTTTAGGCAAAAATTTGTTAGCTAGGAAACAGAAAATATGAACTATAAAAACTTGATAAATCTAACTTCATCAAAATTAAAATGGTTTGCTCTTCCAAAGGCACCATTAAAAAATTTAAAAAGCAGGCATAGACTGGAAAGAAATATTCTCCATACAATTGTCTCAAAATAAACAAACAAACAAAACAAACAAACAAACAAACAAAAATTAACAATCATAATACATGAAGAACTCTTTAAACTCAATAATATGATATACAACTCAATTTCAAGCATGGTCAAAGGACCTGACTACTTTCTGAAAAATATACAAAAAACTAACATGCACATAAAAACATCTTATAAATGATTGTTCATTAGAGAAATACAAGTTAAACTCACAATGTGGTACTCTACACACCCATTATAATGTATAAAATTAAAAATACTCAGGAGCCAGGCACAGTGGCATGTGGCTGTAGTCCTAGCTACTCTGGAGGATGAGGCAGGAGGATATCACTTGAGCAAACAAATTCAAGACCAGCCTGGATAATATAGCGAGACTGTGTCTAGTATTAAAAAAAAAGCCAGGCATAATCCCAGTACTTGGGAAATAGAGACAGGAAGATTGCAGGTTTGAGGCCAACCTCAGCAACTTAGTGAGACCTTGTTTCAAAATAATGAAAAATAAATAAATAAAATAGATCTGGGTGTATAGCTCAGAGGTAGAACACCCCTGGGTTTAATATCCAGTACCCCCCCACACAATATCAACTGCTGTCAAGAATGTCCAACTACTAGAATACTTATGCATTATCAGTCGGAATGTATAATGGTACAACCAATTCAGAAAATTGGCAGATTCTTACCAGAAAACTCAGAAAGTCAACTTTATTTACTCAAGAGAAATGAAAACCTAAGCCCAAACAAATATTTGTATGAAAAGCTCATTTATCTTGTAATATCCTCATAAATGGAAGCAGCCCAAATGTTCATCAATGAGTGAATGGTTAAACACTCTGTGGTATATTCATTCAGTGGTATACTACTCAGCAATAGAAACAACAAACTATTGATATATGCACAACACAGATGACTCTCAAAAATACTCTGTGTAGAAGAAGCCACATACCACAGAGTAGAGTATGATTCCATTTTTATATAACTGTAGAAGACACTGGTCCAATTTGTTCAGCAGAAAGCTTATCTGTGGTTGCCTTGAGCTTACTCTGAGCCAGCCACTGGTGGACTAACAGGGTACCAGGTATGTACTTAATGAATGCTGGTAGGTTTCTGTTCATTCCTTTGCCTCTGTCTCTGCTCTAAGGTGGAGTCCGAATTCAGTGGGTCCCAACTCTTGGTCCATGGACTAGCGTGCTGTGAAATTAGAGAAAAAAAAACTCAGATATATTTTTCAATGTGCTAGATTTATTCAATTGTATGTGACCATTCATTATTGTGAAATTATCTCCTTATAATTTGGTTTTAAAATCCATTTATTTTATGCAATGGTGACAGTCAGTGATGAAGTTGAATTTTTTTTTTTTTTGTGGTACTGGGGATTGAACCCAGGGGCATTCTACCTCCGAGCTACACCCCCAGCCCTATTTTTTATTATTTTGAAACAGGGTCTCACTAAGTTGTGGAGGGCCTCACTTAGTAGCTGAAGCTGGCCGCCAACCTGGATCCTCCGTCTCAGCCTCCCAAGTATTGGGATTACAAGCGTGCGCCACTACTCCCAGCTAGAAGTTGAATTTTTAATTGCCCTTCTTGGCAAAGTAGATATTTGACAAGTCTAGGTATTTAAAAAAAAGAAAAAAGAAAAAGAAGAGGAGGAAGGAAAAGTAGAAGAATGTCATGTTCTATCTTCAGGTAGGGAAGAATCTTTAAAAAAATCATAAAAGCACAAGCATAAAAGCAATAAGAACAACAAAGAAACAAACAGAAGCTTGGTTAGGGACATCATGTCTTATAAAAAAAGGAAATTTCAACATATAGAATTTATGAGCGAGAACTCTTTAATATTTAAAAATATGAAAATGACTGAAAATCTATAAAATGGGTAATATTTGAATGAACAATTCACAAAAGTTTATTCTCAAACCCATTAATTACACAAATGAAATTTAAAAAAGTAAAATACTACTGTATAATTACAAAATTAGCAGAAGTTAGAAGTCAGGTAAGGATATGGGGAGGAGGAATCTACAGGCATCTCTAGTGGGGATGTAAAATGCTACAAAGATACCTGAGAGATGCTTATGTTACCTAGAAAAATAACTCTGCCTGGACCCTGTGCCCAGCTTATGAAACATCACGCACTTGATGGAGGCTTTCCACAGCAGCACTGCTTGCGATTGAGGGAAGCTGTGAGCCTCCTGAGGGACTGGTGGCATAAAATGGGGCATAAGCACACGTTGAAATGTGGGAATGCTCTGAGCAGACCACAACAAGGAGCTTAGGTTTATACTTCTCAGCATGGAATAATCCAATCTCAAAAAAATGGGGAATGAAAATAGCAAGAAACACAATGCATAACGGTTTCATTTATACAAATTAAAAGCGCATGTGAAAGAGACTCTTCAATTCCCAAGGCTACAGTACATCTAAGTCACCACCCAAATGCAAGTTTGGAAGGGCAAGAAAGGGGGAGGACTAATAAAAGGGAAAAATACAACAAAACAAGAATAAAGTTAGATACAACAGTCCTTAATATATTGATGATGAAAGTACGATGAATTAAAAAGCATGATCAATCTTATATTCTGCGCGTTTTAAAAATGAATAAAAAAAAGCCACAGTAAATTATTGCCCTAAGGTTCACATAAGAAGTGGAGAGAGGTGAGCTACCCACAGTGACCTCAATTAATCCATCAGCCAATTCCACACTTTCGTGTCGCTACACAATGCTGTTTATGTTTGTATATTGCTTGCCATTAAAGTGTGCTCTTATCATTTTTTACATCCTGATCTTTCTAAATCCTTCTTTAGTAGACTCCTGCAAAGCAGATTCTCTGGTTCATCTTTCTCTTGTTGTCTGACCTATCAAGTATCAAATATTAAGCACTCAATAATACTTAATTCCTTTGATTAGTAGAAATGAAAAGCTGATTATAGGACATAGCTTCCTTAGATATATCTGTGATCGATTGCAACAAAAGGATTGAGATTACTATACTGCAACCATCTTTATCAAATAAATGTCCTCACCACCTTATTTGTGCTGCTGCTAGTTTATTTTGCATTTTACTTGTGAAAGATTATTTCCTGGCCCAGGTGTATCACAGCACTTCTGTTACATGGTTGCAAATGAACACCCTTAGACCCTAATAGATTTTCTAACAAATGTTTCAGATTCTTTTTGGAAGTCAGAAAAAATCCTGTGCTATTTCTCATAGAATCTCTTTTTTCATCCCTTCATTACAAGCTGACTTCTTTTCTTCCACCTTGTTCTGGATGTCTTATCTAGTCTTCCTCTATGTGTTCTCTCCTCCCCTTTTCCCCCACTCTGGTACTGGGGACAAATCTACTAATAGGAAAACTCAATTCTGAAACTGGCATTAACTACCAGGAGTTAGCGTCAGACCATGAGACCACCCTTAGTCCAGACCCCAGCAACATGTTACGGATTTCCAGGGCACTCATACTTCTCCAACTTAGCTGTAAAGTTGGGGGTTCCCTCAACTCTTTCCCCACTCAAGTTCAATAATTTGTTGGAATGACTCACAAAACTCAGAAAGACATTTACTTGTGCTTACCAGTTTACTATAAAGGATACAGATAAACAACCTAATAGGCATGTAGCATGAGGCCCAAAAGGGTTCAGAGCACAACAGTTTCTGTCAGGTGAAGTTGGAGGTCCTCCCCGCTAGTCCGTGGATGTGTTCACTGACTGGAAAGTCTTCCAAGTTTGGTAGTTCAGGGACTTTTATGAAGGTTTCATTACACAGGCATAATTGATTATTAAATCAATCTCTAATCTCTCTCCCTTCCCTGGAGGAGGGAGAATGGAGTTCTATTCCCAAAGTTCCAAGCATGACTTGATCTTTCTGGTGAGCACTCCCCATCCTGCAGCTATTCAGGAACTCAACAAGAGTTTCCTCATTAAAATCAAAAAGGTTCTTAGCACCCAGGATATTCCAAGGGATTTAGGAGCAGTGAAAGAAGCCCCTTTAATTCCATCTCTCAGAAAACTATGAGGGTTTTAGGAGCTCGACAGGAACTAGGGGCAGAGACCAAGTATATATTTGACTATGTCACAGTAATAAAGCAGAAAATTTAGACAGTTATGTTTGCAAAGGGTCAAATCCTTCCTAAGTCAGTTTTGTGTGATGGGCCCTGAGCAAATTACTTAGCTTCTCTGGCTCAGCTTTCTCATTTGAAATATGAAAAAAACAATACTTTGTTGATAGACTTTTTGTGGGATTTAAAAAAGTTAACATGGAATGTTAATACCAAGGGCTTAACATTTTTTTAAGTACTGGAGATTGAACCCAGGGGCATTCTACATCCAAGATATGCCCCCAGTCCTATTTCATTTCATTTTATTTTAAAACATGGACTCACTGAGTTGCTGAGGGTCTTACTAAATTGCCGAGACTGGCCTCAAACTGCATCCCTCCTGTTTCAGCCTCCTAAGTACTCAGACTACAGGTATGCACCATCATGTCCGGCTGGGCTTAACTTTTTGATGTACCCATTTTAGCTCTATGAAAAAGTTGATATTCTTATATGTTTAATGGTTTCCCTGCAAACAAATCATTAGCTTTAAAAAAATTTATGAATAAGCAGAGACTCATTCAACTCTTCAGTCTTATCTAATTATCAAGTCACATCATCTTTCAAGATTTGTCCCATTCTTGATATCTCAATGTATAACTTTCACTGAGAGTTCTGAAAGACTTTTAGAAAAAGCATAAGGCTTTGGGATGTTATGACATAGTTGGGCATTGTATCAGTCAGCATTCTTGTAGCTATATTCTAAAAGATTGACCACATAACTTAGAAGAAAGACAATTTATTTTCTTATAGTTTTGGGTTCAGTTCATGTGAGGCCAGGAAGCATGGATCTCAGGGCATGGTGGCAGGAAGTAGAGAGAGAGAGAGCACATGGGCTGTGCTCACATGATGGAGGCTAGAAGCAAGAGCGAGAACAGGGGGAGGAGGAACCATATATAATCTCCAACCCCCAGGGACCACCTCCTCCAGTCACATCTGACCGATTTACTGGGTACCACCCAAGTAAATTCATTACAGTAATCCCCTACTGGGATTACAACCCTCATGACTCCGCTACATCAACCCTGAATATTAATAAATGAGCTCTTTAGGGGACATTTTATATTTAACTATAACAGGCACATTAATTGGTAGTAACATAAATTTGAAAACAGAATTTATCTTCAGGTTGTGCTAAAATGCCCGATGAGGTAAATAAAACAGTCCATATTGTAAAATCTCTCTCTGCAGTTTTTGTTCAAGATGACAAAGAAAGAGAATGAGAAACTCATTCATAAAAGTTCTGAGAATAAGGGTAAGGAGCGACAACAGCACAGCAAAGGTCTTGACCTATGTTGGGAGGCAGGAGACGTCACACTGGCATCACACTGATGGTTGGGTTACACGGGAGGGAGCCAACATTAAGAGAAAGCTCTTGAGAAAACATTGAGGTGATGGGGGTTCACCTTCATGGCTTCACCTTCATGGTGAAGGCTCCTGGAATTAGGCTGTGGAGACAGAGAGTTGATGTGAGAAAGGGAAAAGCAAGTGAGACCACTGGCTAAAGAACTTTACAGAATGACTGTGCCTGCTACCATATCCCCTCCTTAATTTTAAATGATCCTAGCCCAGAGCTGCTTATACTGTCAGGGTTGGCAAATCAACAGCAGCTGGAGAGATACTCTGTATAGTATGTAGAGCCTTCCCTCTGTTTGGAAATCTGTTTTACTCAGACCCCAGAAATTAGTTGGGAAAAGGACTTAAAATATAATTTGGTGTCTGCTATCTAGAAGTAAAACAAGTCTGATTAAAATCTGCACAATCATGGTCACCCCAATACCTTGCCTTTGTCATTTGTTCAGTCCTTATAAGAGACATGAAAAACAGGAATGGCATAAATGGTTCTCTACGTAAGATATTTTGCTCCCTTGTATCTTAGCCCAACCTCTATGAACAGAAAAGCACCTGGTAGCCATTACAGACATAGAATCAGTGAAGATTCATCAGAGAAAAGCACAAAAATTATAGTGTTGATGGGAAATGATCAGAAGAAGGAAAGCAAATGCCTTACTCAGAGAGAAAATTAGACACCTTCCTCTCTTTCTGTGGTTGGGGATGAGCATTCAACTTGTTTTTGTGGACTTCAATACCTTGTTTGTCTAGGAGGAACCCTGAAATCCACATTCCATTATTCCACAGCTTTTAATCAATTCATAGGGCTTCAAACTCAGTGCCTCGTTTACCTCTCTAATTTACCACCATGTCTGAATTTATTTGCTTAGGCTTGAAAACACTTTTTGTGTGTGATAACTTTCTCTTGGGGTTTGACCCTGGGTCTTTATGTTTCATCCACATTATGATCACTGAGAACTATAGTATGGTCAACCCATCAGACTGCATCCCTGAAAACTCATTCTGATCATATCCTTGTTGACTAGTATTTACCCTGAATCCCATGGACATTGCCAACTTGTCTGTTTTTCTCAAATACACCTGCTATGAATAATCCAACCTAGCTTTAGATTAGTTCCTGAACCTCAATCCTTTCTGTTTTCCCCCCTTTCCAATGCTTGCTGAATTGTATCACAGACTTTCAGACTTACCAGCTTATCAGGAGAGAAAAGGAGATTCATGATAGAAATCCTTTGAGATATAGAGATTGGGCATTTGACTAGATTTTAGCTGGTGAGTTTGTTGAATGACTAAAAATGGAAATTATGTCTGTTTATAGTCCAGAATGTGGTTCTTTTTTCTTAATTCAGTATGTTTAGGGATCATGATTTTCCCTAAGAACACCAGCATAATTTACAACAACCAAATGCTTATGTAAATGGATTCCATCCAATTCTGCAATTTATGTCAACTTGTCATCTGAGTTTGTTCCAAAAGGAATCATGAGATCAGTCTTTTTGTCCTAGAGATGATACATGTACAAAGATTTTGATTTCTCCTGCATAAAGCTGGTGGCAGTGGCTATAGACTCCCAAGGGAGTCTCAATATCTTTTGAGTTACTTACCTTTAGTATTTTTCTCTGGGTCACAGCTCTCAGTTGTTCAGATAACTAAACTCCATCAAGATCATTTCTACAAGTTTTGCAGTTAATTGAAGCAGAGTAACTTTCATATTTTCTTTTACTCCCCGTACAATCAAATTCATGTGTAATGGATATTTTTGAACTTTTAGTATCTGAAAACTTAGGCTAATGTATTGATCTTGTGGTTTTTATCCTTGAAGGGTTGCCAAATTAGTAGGTGAGACATGTGAATGAATATTTTTAGAATAATATGGCAAATATAATTTTAATGGCTATGGAACAATCCACAAGTTCTTCCAGATATGCAAAAACTGTAAATTCTTTTCCTTTTTGTAACTTCATTTTCACTGCAAGCTCTTATCTCACCAGGTCAACTAGATATTCTCATCTCAGTTTTGGAGGATTCTCCTTCTTTGTTGTTGTGTCAACTTTCTGGAAGTTTCATGAGGGCCAATGTTTTAAATGGGAACCCAAAGGCAAACAGATTATTTTCATGGTTTGCTTCAGTGTATTCTTTTAGGTCTGGTCACCCTCTGCTGCTTTCATGCCATGGATCACAGGAATCCTTGTCAAGATGGCCAGTGTTGTCTAGTCTAGAGGTTCTTCATCCTAACTGCGTGCTAGAATCATCAGAGGAATTGTCAAAAAATATCCGTGCCTGAGCCTTCCCTTAGCCTTTGAGATACTGATTCAATTGGTGTTGGAGGTGAGATTTAGTGTTTTAAAAAGTTCACCAGGTGAGATTATTTTGTGAAGTTCCCCAGATGACTCTAATCTGTTATTTAATATCAAACCACCAGTTCGTATGTTCCCATACTACTTCCTTTATGGCCTCCATACTTCCAACCCCCAGCTGTAATGTCCCCGTCTTCTGTGCATCCTCTCTGCTCTCAGCAATCTTCCAGTTATGTCATAAAAATCATATCACCACTGCTGCCCAGATATGTAAGTAAAGGAATCCCTATCTTGGACCCTACAATTTAGAGGGCCATGTATCATAATGATATACCATGTAGATATCATTGTTGGAACCTGATCCCTTGCACTGACCATGGGTGGTCTATACTTTAGAGCATACACTCTTTGGAAAACTACCCTAGAGGCCTCAGGAAATGGTTTCCTATACATTTCTGACCTTATGTTCTAGAAAAAAGATGGGGAGCTGTGTCCAAATGATAAGTTGTTTTTTTTTTTTGCTTTTTTACTTTTTACTTTTGGTACTGGGGATTGAATTCAGGGGCATTGTACCTCTGATCTATACCCCAAACCCTACTTTATTTTGCAACAGGGTTTCACTATGTTGCTGAAGGTCTCATTAAGTTGCTGAGGCTGGCCTCAAATCTGTGATCCTCCTGTCTCAGCCTCCCAAGTACTAGGATTGTAAGTGTGCACCACCACACCTGGCAGAAAGCTTGTGAATTGTGCCACTATTGGTCAGAAAGGGACAGTGCTTCAGTATGCAGTAGGATTTGAAGAGTAGAAGGGTATGAGTAAGAGAATAAAACAAATAACTTGAAATTCTTTCTCTCAGACAGTTGGACTGAAATAGCTGCTTGTCTAATAAAGTAGTAAGCATTGCTTTCTAGTAGTTCTGAACATATTGTCTCTGTACAATTAGTGGTTCTAGTGATAGGGTCTCAGGAAATAGTTTGATATTTATAGCATTTGTATATAGTGGTTGATTCAGGAAACATTATCACTACCATAATTCAAATGACACATTTAGAGGAAGGAAGACTTAGTCCATGTTCAGGCCAGGTCTGTGGAGCTCAGGGCATGGCAGCAGAAATCAGAGAGAGAGAGGGAGAACACAAGGCTCTCCTCTCATATCATGGAGGCTGGAAGCAAGAGAGTAAGGGGAGAAGTGGTACCTTATATAATCCCCAAGGCCACACCCCAAGGACTCCTCCTTAGCAACCAAGCCCTGCTTCCACCATTGCTACCTTGTTTCCATGAGGGCTAGGGGGACATTCTAAATCCAAACCATTACACTTTGCCCCTGCCCTCCTAGACTTCACAATGCAAAATGCATTTAGTCTATCTCCAAGAGTAACCACAGTCTTAATAGTTTCCCGCATCACTCAAAAGTCCAAAGTCTCCTCTGAAACTCAAGGTAAGCTCTTGGATATGAACCTTTGTAAAAACAAAAAGCAAGTTATATACACCCAATATACAATGGCACAGAGTAAACATTTGCATTTCAAAAGGGAGGAACTGACCCATAGAAAAAAGAATTGGATCAAAGCAGTATCAAAATCCAGAAGGGCAAGCATTTGATCCTGCAGCTCCACTTCTGGCACCCAGGCATATGGTGGTAAGATATGATTGCCAAGAGGCATTGGCAGTCCCACCTCTGTGGTCTGGTTAATTACAATCGTCAGTATACTCATTCTTCCAGCTTGGCTCCACGGCTTTCAGCTTTCAGCCTTTCTTTGTGGTTGCTCCACATTTATAGTATCTCTAAATCTCAGGGGTTTTCCTTGCAACCTTGGCTTCACCTTCCCAGCTTCACAAATTGCCTCATTTGATCCTGCTTACAGGGATTTGGACCCTATCACACATTTTCTGGCTTCCGAAGTCTTCCTTTGAAATATGGGGTAAGTCTCCATACCCATTTTTTTTCTAGCAAAGCCAGCATTACATGAGTGCTGAGATCCACTGCCAGTAGGAAAGGTAATCATGTCCTCTTTAATCACTGCCACTGGACCTTTTTTCACACTGAGCCTGCCTCCATCATTACTGTTGCTGGGCTTACCTCCTTCCAGGCTTCCTCTGGGCCCACCTCCATCCCAGCCACCTTTTCCTCCTTTCTTTCATCCATCTTACTTTCTTCCACAGTACCATTTCTCTGAGCCCCAGTTTTACTCATGCCTTTCTGGCCAAACTGCAAATCTATAAAGTCTCTCTGCTTTACTTTTCGTTTCTGAAATTTGGTGTACAATTCACTGAATGTGGACATTAATATCCATAACGCAGTTTGGGTACTTTACTGTTTTGAAATTTCCTGTGCCAGCTTAATCAGTCTATCATTTTTAAATCTGACCTTGTGAAAAGTTTCAGGACACAGACAAAATGCCCATAATTTTCTTGTCAGAATATAACACATGTGGCCTCTACTCCATTTTCCTATGGAGTCCTTTTTGCTCTCTGAAATCTCCTGAGCACAGTCCTTATCATTCATTCACCTTTCTAGCCACACTCTGGCCCTTCCAACTTCCTCTCACAAACCAGTTCCAAAGACTCACAAACCACATGGTCAGACTTAAGAAATAGCAATGACTCCACTCCTGGTCCAATTTCTGTTTTGGGTAAGATTCTCACTGTCATAATCCAAACGATTGACTCCAAAACTTAGAGGAAGCAAGATTTATTTCATCACAGTTCTTGGAGATTTAGATTCAGTCCATGTTCAGGCCCAGTCTGTGAACTCAGGTCATGGTGGCAGGAAGCAAAGTGAGAGAGAGAGGGAGATTTTTTTCTCACATAATAGAGGCCAGAAGCAGAGAGACACCAAGGGGAGGAGCAGGACCTTATGTAATATCCAAGGCCACACTCCCAGGGATCTCTCCTTAGCAACTAAACCCTGCTTCCAACATTGCTACCTGTTTCCATGAGAGCTAGGGGACATTCTAAATCGAGGAGCATTCTATAGTGTTAAACAGCTTGTGTTGCTCTCAACTCTTTTGCATAGCTAGATCTAGATGGCAAAAGTGGTGATGGATTGCATTTTTTAATATTAGCAACTAAGTGGAAATGGAATGCTAGATTTGAAATGATTTGATGAGAAAAATGAGTATTTTTCATCAAATTTGAAAAATTAATATATTATATGAAAAAGATACTTTCAGTAAAAATTTAATATTCTTTCACCTACTGAAGGATATCTTGATTGCCTCCAAGCTTAGACAATTATGAATAAAGCTGAAAACCATCTACGTTAAGGTTTTTGAGTGGACATAAGTTTTTAGACTGTCTGGGTAAATACCAAGGAATGTGATTGCTTGATGGTATAGTAAGACTATGTTTAGCTTTGGAAGAAACCACTACTGTCTTGCAAAGTCACTATACCATGTTGTAGGCCCCATAGGAATAAAGGAGAGTTCTTGTTGCTCCATATCTTATAGAAAATTTTGAATATTTTTGTAATACTAAATCTTGATAATATTTGTATGATTGAATAGACTTAATTTATTATTTTATTAATTTATTTATTTTGATGTATGGGGGATTGAACCTAGGGGCATTCTATCCCCAAACTATACCCCCAGTCTTATTTTAATTTATTATTATTGATATTTTTTAATTTTGAAAAACAGGATCTCACTAAGTTGTAGAGGGCCTCACTAAATTACTCAAATCAGTGATTCTTCTGTCTCAGCCTCCCAAGGAGGCTCAACCACCACACCCAGCTTGAATAGACTTTAAAAAGAGAGTGAGACTCTCTGTATAAATTATAATCACCCAAAGTACATACTTTACATTAGGGTTCACACTTTGTGTTGTACCTTTAATGGGTTTGGAGAACTATATAGTAACATATTTCTACCATTGTAGTATCATGCAGAATAGTTTCACTGCCCTTAAAATCCTCTGAGTTCTATCTAGACACCCTACTGCCTCTCTAACAAATGTCAAACACTGATCGTTTTGCTGTCTCATAGTTTTACCTTTCCCAGAATGTCATATAGTTGGGCTCATATAATATGGAGCCTTTTCAGATTGGCTTTTTTTTCACTTTGTAATATGCATTTAAATTTCCTTTATTGTCTTTTCATGGCTTGATAGCTTAATTCTTTTCAGTGCTGAATCCTGTTCCAATATCATAATGTACCACCAGTTATATATTCTTTCACCTACTGAAGAACATCTTGATTGCATACAAGTTTGGACAATTATGAATAAAGCTGAAATACATCTATGTTAAGGGTTTTGAGTGAATAGAAGTTTTCAGTTCACTGGGGTAAATACCAAGGAATGGGATTGACTGGATTGTATAGTAAGACTACGTTTAGCTTTGTAAGAAACCACCACTGTTTTCCAAAGTGGCTGTATCATGTTGCATTCCTCCTAGCAATAAATGAGAGTTCTTGTTGCTCCATATCTTCATCAGCACTTGGTGTTGTCAGTGTTCTGGATTTTGACAATTCTGATAGGTGTGTAGTGGTGTCTCATTTTCTTTAAAACTCACAATTCTTTAATGATATGTGATTTTTTGATTTTTAAAAATCTTTTCATATGCTTATTTGCCATTTTCCATGGGGATGTGTCTGTTCAGTTTTCCCCCCATTTTTAAATAAAAATAATTTATTTAAAACGTCTTTTACATTTACCTAAGTTTATAGTTTTAGGAAAATATATTCAAATTTTATAGATTTTGGATACAATTAGATTTTACTTTTTAATTACTGTTGGCAGGACAGAAATGGGAAAATCTTGATTAAAATAACTTCCAATTGTACTAAGTGCAAGAAAAAGAAATTTTATAAAAGTTATGATAGTTTGTAGGCCGGGTGTGGTGGCGCACGCTTGTAATCCCAGTACTTTGGGAGGTAGAGACCGGAGGATCTGGGTTCGCGGCCAGCCTCAGCTCTCGCTCTCTCTCTCCCTGTCTCTCCCTCTCTCTCTCTCTCTCTCTCTCTCTCTCTCTCTCTCTTTCCCCTTAGTGAGGCCCTCTGCAACTTTGTGAGACCCGGTTTCAAAATAAAG